>JAADYH010000030.1:0-53937 GCA_023338125.1 Phytopythium aichiense
ACCAAGACCGCATGAAGATGAAAGCTCTGGACGCGCTGGCCAAGCGCATCGTGCCGGTCCCAAGCCCGCAGGTGTGCGTTGCGTACGGGGATTGGAGCAACCAATCTGGCATCAAGGGTCACCCCAGCGCGCCAGTCAAGGGTTTCGCTCGAGCCCTCAAGAAACAAGCGACCGTGGTGCCGATGGACGAGTACAAGACCAGCAAATTGTGTTCCCTGTGCCACCACACTCTGGAGAAGGCGTGTCTGCTTGCCACCAACGACGATGGCGAGTTCGAGTTGCGGAACAACAGAAATGTCCTGCACTGTGCCAACAGTGCTTGCAGGGCCAACTTCTGGAACCGCGACGTCAACGCCGCCCGCAACATCCTCGAACTGCTCGCTGCCAGACTGATGGGTCTCGGGAGGATTGCTGCCTTTGCTCGAGCTCGAGGGTGAAGTGGGTCTCATCTCCATGCAACGTGGGTGGCAAGGATTTCGGTCCGTCACCATGCCACCAGGTCATTTCGATCGTTCGAGTTTCGATCGTTCGATTCGAGAGTCCTAGATATTCGCCGCCAGACGACGTCAAGTCGTTGGTGAAACTCTAGTTGTTCATGCACCCTGCGCAATACCACCCAGTGCAGTCAGAGATCGCAATGAAGAGCCCTCGTCTTAGGGTCTGATGTGCTTGCGGGCATAGGGCTTGACGTGGCGCGCGTCGCCACAGCTGGCCAGGGGTTCCCAAAGCGCAGTCCGGCGGATGGTAGTGCTGCAGCCAGCGCATCACATCGAGGTCGGTCGCGAAAGAGGTGGGCCCACCCCGCCAGTATGGAAGCGGCATGGTGTTTCGATGGTGGAAGGCCAGCCACTCGAGTTCTTCACTCTTTGCTGCCTCCACAACCGCATTGATCCCGCAGCCATCCGATCTATTGGCAAGCAGCCAGCGAACGACTCGCAAGTGACACTCCTTCGAGGTGCCGATCAACGCGCGATTGGTGTAGCCTTCGCCTCGGTTCGCAATCAGCCATTGAACAACGACCAAGTGGCCATTTCTTGATGCCCCATCAATCGCGGTGGTGGTGCAGCCCTCTGTCCGATGTGCGTGAAGCCATTGCACGACCTTGAAGTGGCCACGGCTCGCTGCTCCATCCATTGCAGCGGTCGTGCAGCCCTCCGAACGGTGGACGTGGAGCCACTGCACAACGTCAAGGTAGCCAGCGGTCGCTGCTCCATCCATCGCATCGGTGGTACAACCCTCTGATCGGTTGCGATGAAGCCACTTCACAGTATCCAAGTGGCCGTTAGAGGCTGCTCCGGTCATTGCAGCTGCAGTACATCCTTCACCGCGATTCTTGGAAAGCCACTCCACCACTTCAGCATGCCCATTCCGCGCCGCACCATCCATTGCCGCTGTCGTGCACGTCGCCATCCCGTTTTCCATGGGGAATGGCTGTTCATGGAGGAACTTGACCACTTCCAAGTGGCCGTTCCCTGCTGCTTGGTCCATCACATACGAAACGGAGCGAGTCCGAGGGCTGTGCTCAGCCAGCCAGCGCAGAACGTCCAGGTGGCCGGCGCTTGCCGCGTACATGATGGCTCGTGAAGACCACCGGAAGCCGCCGACATGGAGCATCCAGTCCAGCATATCGAGGCGGCCGCACGCAGCAGCACCATCGAAGTACACCCATTGAGAGAACACTTCCGACTGACGGGCCCAAAACCACTGGACGACCTCAAAGTGGCCGTTGTAGACCACTTGATCCATCACCTGCTCCGTGATCTCTTCCAGGACGAGCCACTTGTAGTCAGCTGCGTCGAGCCACTTGAGAATCTCGAGGTGGCCGTTGGTGGCAGCGCTTCCCCAGTCAACCGTGAACTTCGTCGGTAGCACTTGTTGGCGCATCCACCTGTCCACTTCGCTTGCCACCCACTTCAAGACGTGCAGATGGCCACGAGAAGCTGCAACGTTCAGGAAGTCTTCGTGGGGAGTCACTCGGCTTGAAAATACCGGGTCGAGTTGCACTCGAGGGAGTCTGAACTCGGACTTGATGAATCGTGCTGCGATGGTTCTCCAGCGCTCATGCAGCCACTGGAGCATCTCCAGGTCTCCGTTCTCCGTTGCCAGCCACATTTCGCGCATTCGAAACACTGCGTCGCCCGCATACTCGTCACACAGCCACTTGAGAACGTGAAGATGTCCACCCTCAACCGCAGCCTTGATGCCTTCCGTCACAGCTTTGCCTGGCGCGTACTCAGTGGCGAGAAACTGCACCGTGTCAAGATCTCCACGCCTCGCGGCTGCATGGATCCCCCATGTCGCTTGCCAGTCGTGGTGGACCGGGTGCATCGGCGGGTCTTGTCGCTGTTCTCGCGCATGGATGCACCGAAGGCGCGGCAGAAGTAGCTCAGGTGAGTGGATCGATCGGCACGCGTGGAGAACGGTCGACTGGGTCGTGACATCCAGCATCTCGCTGATGGTGGCGACGACATGAGAGAGCGACGCGACGGCGGTGTTCGCATGCTGGATGATTGCGACGGTCCCTGGAAGCGGCGGCAGCGCATACTGCTCGAGTGTCATGATGATCGCAAATTCTGCACTGAAGAGACCGTAGAAGAATGGGAATGGGTCGCGAGCAAAGAGCTCCCATGGGAGAACGTGAACCCAGCTGATATGCCAGCAAAAGTGAAGCCATGGAGGCACCCATGGTTCATCTCGTCACCTCTTTCATGTGGGTCGCCGTGAATCCTCCACAACAAGAGCGTAGTCTCGGGCAGATCAGACCACCATATCTCTTTTTCGACCAGTCCCATCTCTTCGTCCATGCAAAGGCAGTTCATTTTCTTTCGCTCGGCGGTGAGTTCGTTCATGGATGCAGCCGCTGATCCAGCCATGCATCTGCTTGTGGCGTGATGTCGAACTCTCTGCCGAGTTTGCTCGCGGAGTACGGATCCCATTCCTCTGAAGGAAGAGGGCAGCCATTGTAGTCCACGAACGGGATGTCCAGCATGTCCGGGATGGTGAACTTCAGCCAGCGTAAGACGTCAACAGCGCCCTTCTTGTAGGCGCCGACAAATGCCCACTCGGAGCAACCTTCGTCGCGATAGGGGTGAAGAGCGAGGAGCATGTCGAGGTGGCCGCCTGCCGCCGCTTCATCCATCGCAGAGTCGATGTCGCCCTCAGATCGATTCTCATACAGCCAGAGCACAGTCGCCAGCTGTCCGTTTCGGGCTGCTTCGTCCATTGCGTTGTCCGAGCAGCCTTCACACCGATTCGCATGCAGCCAACGGACCACCTCCAAGTATCCGGCTGCAGCTGCTTTGTCCATCGCGTCAGTGGTGCACCCTTCCGATCGGTGCGTGTGCAACCACTGGATAACGTCCAAGTGGCCACCAGCTGCGGCTCCATCCATGGCACTGACCGTACAACCCTCCGACCGGTTCTCGTGAAGCCACTCTACGATGTCCAGGTGGCGGTTTGAAGCCGCTCCGTCCATCGCTGCTGTCGTGCAGTCCACTCCCCCGTCACTGGTGCTACACCAGTCTGAATGGAGGAACTGGACCACCTCCAAGTGTCCGTTCGCCGCAGCCTCGTCCATCGCCTCTGTTACCACGCCATCCCACATCAGATGCCCACGAAGCCATCGCAAGACGTCGAGGTGACCCGCCCTTGCGGCATTCACAATTGCAGCGGCGGACCACTGGGAGAGACCGACTTGAAGCATCCAGTCGAGCATATCCAAACGTCCACTTGCAGCAGCGTGATCGAGGAGAGACGCGTTGAGGAAGATGCTTGGCTGAGCGTTCCACAGCCACTGGACGACCTCAAAGTGACCAGCACTCAACGAACGCTGCAGCGCTCTCCTCGACACCTTTTTCACGACGAGCCACTTGTAGTCGGCGGAAGCAAGCCACTTGAGGACGTGTAGGTGTCCGTTGGCGGCAGTGCGGCTCGCTTGGTAGTAGTACTCCGCCTGGTGTTTATCATCATCGTGATCCTGGTGCCACAAGTCGATCTCACTCGCCAGCCACTCGACGATGTGCAGGTGGCCTCGCTCGCCCGCCCCCACCAGCAAGTCCACCCGGCGAAGCACTCGGCATTTGAATATCGGGTCGAACCCGGTAGACATTCCCTCGTTGTAGGATATCTCGTCGGACGAAACAACGTCTGACGGCCGCGAGTGCTTGTGAAGCCATTGCAACACCTCCAGGTGTCCGTTCTCAGCCGCCAACCACATCTCGCGCATACCAAACAGCGCTTCTCCGGTATACTCATCGTGCAGCCACTTGAGCACGTGAAGGTGCCCACTCGCTGCAGCTGCTTCGACCCCTTCGAGCACAATGTTGCCCGGTGCGTACTCGGTGGCGACGAATCGCACCATCTCCAGGTCTCCACGGCTCGCAGCAGCCTGGATCCCCCAAGTCGCTTGCCAATCTCGGTAGAACGGGTCCATGGGTTGCTGCATGTGCTGCTCACGCAGGCAGATTCGGCGGAGGAGAGCAATAGACGCGTGTGCTGATCTGCACGCGCGCAGCATGGTCCAGGTGCTCGACTCGTCCAGGAACTCGCTGATGGCGGCGACCGCATGACCCAAGTGCGCGACGGCGGGACACGCGCGGCTCAGAACAGCGCGGACGCTGCCCAATGGCGGCAGATCGAGCTCAACCACCATGTCCAATAGAGTAGACGGCTGCAGGCGACTTGGAGACTGAGGAAGCAGTCACGTGCGGTGGAGATCGCTCGAGGTGGTGCCCTTCACTCACCAAGTGACAACTGAAGCCATGCGAGCGGATCGTTTAGCCCAACATACGCTAGTTTGGGTTTATAGAACTCTGCGTGTCAAATCGGCAATTTTGGGTCCCACGCGCGTCAGACAGTCTCGAAGCGGCACGGATGGACACCGAGTGCGGCGCCGCCATCGCGCAGTTCCTGTCGCGCGCCGAGCGCTGGCGGCTGCGCGCAGTGTGTCGCCGCTGGCACTTCACGTGTCCGTGGCTGCAGCAGCCCGAGGAGCGCGAGGGCGGCGCGGCGGATGACCCGCGGCGCG
This sequence comes from Phytopythium aichiense, assembly GCA_023338125.1. Taxonomy (NCBI): domain Eukaryota; phylum Oomycota; class Peronosporomycetes; order Pythiales; family Pythiaceae; genus Phytopythium; species Phytopythium aichiense. Next base: position 5,027 of record JAADYH010000030.1, read on the forward strand.
TTAGTAAGGCGCGCATCCCGGACGTGGCGCTCGCCTTCCAGCCGCGCAAGGCGGCGCTCAACATGCGCAGCCGCGCGTTCCGCAACTCGTGGCAGGCGTTTCTTCGGCGCGAGTGCGACCTGCTGTTGCCACTATTGCTCGAGTCGCTGCCGACGCCCGACAAGAGCGGCACGCTCGAGCTCAAGCGCGGGCTGTGCCTGTCCACCAACACGGGCACGCGGCCGTCGTTCGAGAATGCGCACGCGCGCTCCGGGTACATCGTGGACAAGATGAACCGCTGCGGCAACCTACCCAACCTGCTGCTGACCTCGACGCTCGCGCAGCTGCGCTCCGAGCTGTTCCGCTGCGGCTGCAAGCGCTGGAACGTGGCGCTGTATGGCGGCGGGCCGGGCTTCGAGGGGATCGGGCTGGCCGTCCTGCGCAAGTACCTGCGTGCCGACAGCGACGTGGCCTTCCACGTGACGGTGTACGACAATGAGCCGGGCTGGGAGGTCGCGGTTCACGCCGTGCAGCGAGCGCTGAACGAGCGCGGGTTCGAGGACGTCACGTGCGCGTTCAAGCACTGCGACATCACGCTGGACGCGCTGGACAGCGCCAACGCGGGGGTCGGCGAGGACCTGGACGCCACGGATGTCTTCGTGTTCTCGTTCGTGTGCGTGGAGAACTTTGTGCTGCTGGAGCGCAGCGACTACTGCTTCCTGCGCTCGCTGTTCCTCCGCGCGCACGTCGGCAGCCGCTTCGTGTTCACGGACTCGACCCACCGGCTGTGGCCGACCGTGCACGCGCTCGCGGCGGCCACCGGCGGCTCTTTCCGCGCCTGGACACCCTTCGCGAGCAGTTGCCACTACGCTCTGGTGCTCCTCAAGGTAAGCGAGCACGAGCTGCGGCGCTGCGAGGACGCGGGCGTGGACGTCGAGGCCGCCGCCAAGCTCGCGCTCTTCCGCCGCCACCACTCGGAGCAGCTCCGGTCCCTCGATCGAGCCGCGTAACCCGAACGATGGCGTCGTGGTTCCATTTTGGGTCTCATCTGTAACCTGGTTAGGTTACGTTACATGGGGTACGCTCCAGAAGGCTGGCGGGTAGGGGAGCGCAGGGGGGAGCTGGCAGTATACGGAGCCCGAGTCATCGAGTGCGCGCGCCGTCCAAACGTGGGGGAGGGCGGAAGAAACGCCATGGAAACGTCCAGAGAGGAGTGTACCCCATAGTGAACCCAAGTGGATTGTGTCGCTGGCCCTCTGGACGCTGAAACACACACCACGCCAACACTTCCAAGAACAGCCGCCGCCGCCACCAACGGACGCGACGGCCGCTTCAGGGCAGCGCAGCAAGCAGCCGCCCCCTCCGCCCCCTGCTCCTCAACGAAGACCTGCGCTCAGGTAGGACGCGACCCCCGCCTTGGGGTTCCCGATTCTGTCAAACTGACGCTCGCGGGCGTGTGAATGTTCCGGTAGTGGCGGCGCTCGACTCGATCTCTGAACGACCTTCCCGACGCTAGCGACGCGGCAATGGCGAGCTCTGCGCGCGCGGGAGGCGGCGTGACGGTGCAGCGGCCGCTGCCGGCGTCCCCGGAGGCGGTGGCCGGCAAGACGCTGGTGGATGAGGCGGCCGGCAAGAGCCGCGAGGAGTACGACGCGATCCTGCGCAAGCTGCTGGCGGACGACCGCCCGCCGGCCGTGTCGGCCGCCATGGTGAGCGTGCTGCGGCAGGACACGGCGTGCAAGCTGCTGCTCGGGCTTATCACGCGGCTGGACGGCGCCGGAGGGGAGGAGCTGGACGTCGAGGACGCCGACATGGGCCAGCAGGCGGCGAGGCGCGAGCGCGAGGACGCCGAGGCCGAGGCAGACGCCGACGCCAACGAGGCGCCCGAGGCGCTGCGGCTGTCGTACCGCGCGACCATGCTGCTGACGAACGACGACACGTCGGACGCGCTGCTGACGTTCCTCTCGGACAAGAGCAAGCTGGTCACCAAGCGTGTCTTCCTGGTCTTCAGCCGCCACGCGCGCGGCAACCTGCGCCACGGCTGCCGCGTGCTCGACTTCCTCATGCGCCTCTATCTGGACGACGTGTACGACGTGGTGGGCGAGAGCCCGGCCGCCGCGCGGCGGTACATGGGGGCCATGCTGGCGCACATCGAGCACGCGCCCGTGGCCGAGGCCTTCCTCACGCTCGTCTGCAAGCCGCACAGCGCCGCGGTCATGCGCTTCTACTCGTGCACGCCGCCCAAGAAGTGGGCCTTCTTCCGCGCGCTCTCGGACTGGAAGGTGCTGCTCGTGCTCGCGGCGCACGTGTCCACGCCCGCGTACAGCGAGGCGCACTCGATCGGCGCCGCCGACGTGTTCATCGAGCTGCTCGACCGGCTCGCGGCCGACGACAACGGCGAGCTGCTGCTGCAGCCTGCCGCCTACTGCCCGGAGCTGCTTGAGGGCCTCGTGAGCGCAGCCGTCGACCGCTCCGGCGCGCGCTCCATCGGCCAGCGCACGGCGGCCATCAAGTGCGTGCTGCGTTTGCTGCAGAAGAGCTCGCTCGACAAGGTGCAGGGCCCGCCCACGAGTCCGTACCAGTCGTTCGGCGCCACGATCGTCAACATGGTGCCGAACCAACTCGCGCCGCTGCGCGAAAAGATCTTCAGCCTGATCGAGACGCACCTGCCCAAGCTGCTGCGCTACCTTGTGGACAAGTACGACCACCAGCAGACGATCGAGATGGACCTGGAGGCCGACACGCCCGTGCTGCCGCCGGGTGCGGTGCGCCACACGGCGTATGTCGTCAAGGTGCCGTTCACTGAGTTCCGCCTGACGCTCGTGCAGACGCTCGTCGAGATCGTGGCGCACAACCCGAACAAGCTCGCCTCGAGCGAGCTCTTCGACGCGCGCGTCTGGCGTGTGCTCGTCGCCTGGTTCTTCGAGTACGCGCACAACAACCTGTACCACGCGGCGTTCTACCAGCTCGTGTTCATTGCGCTGCGCTCGGACTCGCAGGCGCACCACCAGCGCAAGCAGTCGGAGGATCTGATGCAGCCGCAGGCGTCCCCGGCTGCTCCTCAGTCGACCGTCTCGTCGCTCGAGGTGCTCGTCAAGAAGCTTAAGCTCGTGTCGCTGCTGGTCGAGCACTACCGGCGCGACGAGTCGAACGCGAGCAACGGCAGCTCGAGCTACAAGGGCTACATCCTGCAGCTGTGCAACGCTATCCGACTTCAAGCAGCCTCGCAGTCGCCCGATGCGTTCCTGCGCAACTTCCTGCAGTCCCACACGGTCTGGCGCAGTTTCGAGCCCGAGCTGCGCGAGCACACGAGCCGGCTGACGACCTCGGGCCTGGGCTTCCACGTGCCGCAGGCCATGCCGCGCGGCGGCTTCCTGCGCGACACGTGGCAGCCCGGCGGCAACGCGGACGAGCTGCTGATGGGTGGCGGCGAGCCGGGTGAAGGCATTGACCACGGGTCCGAGTTCGCTCGCTCGCTAGGCTTTGTCGACGACGTGGCGTGGCCGGAGGAGAGCGCGAGCGAGGGTACACGCAAGAAGAAGAAGAAGGGCAAGAAGAAGGGCAAGAAGAAGAGCAAGACTGCTGTTGGCGGCGACGATGAGAGCCACGAGGACGAGGACGAGGAGGAAGACGACGTGGACGAGGAGTCTGCAGCGAACGGCACTGCCGCTGCCGCTGCGAGCGAGGCGAACGGCAAGGTAATAGAGCACGCGGCGGCCGACAGCGACAGCGGGTCGTCGAACGGAGCCAAGAGCGCGCCGCACACGCCCAAGAAGAAGGGCAAGAAGAAGAAGAACCACAAGAAATAGTGCGGCGGTGGCTCGGCAGGAGGGGGGCTCGGCAGGTAGAAGAGCAGACGCAGAGGAGGGTGCGTAGGACACGCTGCCGGGCTCATTTAGGTCGCTAGAGCAGGCGTAGGAGCGTGCGTTTTGACGGTGGAGGCGGGCGGAGAACGGATGCACGGCAACAAGTATAACGCCCACATTGGTTCACACTTGACGAAGCGATCAGTCGAAGTCCGAGTCGCTGTCCGAGTCCGCGTACGCGCCGGCGGTGGCGAAGCCGAAGATCATGGGAGCGGGCGGCGGCGACACCTTGCGCGCCGGGATCTCCTTGGCCTGCGTTTCGCCCCACGTGACCGACTTGCGCGGCTTGCTGCCGCTCGCTGGCTGCTCGCTAGTCGAGCTGCTCGGCGTTCGCGCCGGAGACGGAGACCCGAAGAGCGTGAAGGCGTCGGTTGTGTCGACGTCGATGCCATTGGCACTGGTATGGGATTGAACGGCGAGGACGGGCTCGAAGCTCCCGCCGAACAGACTCTTGGCTTCGTCGTGCTTCACCGAAGGGCTCGCAACACTGCCAGAGGGTTGGACAGGGCCGACTGGTTGCTTGGCTTCATGCGCCTTGGGTTTCACGACCTCGCCGAACATATTGTGCTGGAACGCATTGGCGGACGCCTCCTCCTCTCCGTCGTCGCTGGATGTCAGCGAGTCCGATCGCATGGCTCGGGAGACATCACCAGAGTTGGGAAGAGCCTTAGTCGACATCTCCACGTCGTTCTGCTGCTCAATCGCGGGCTCTGGCTTCTCTGGAGTTGCCGCGTCCGCCTCTGTCGATGGTCCAGCTTCGGGCTCGACTTGTTGGAGCAGCGGTTGCTCCTGATGAATGGCGGGTTGGGACGGAATCCCATCGTCCTGTACGCCGCCATCGAGAACTTGTGACGCACTCACTGACGTGACAGGGTCGGCCACGCTAGAGTCGCTATCCGTGTCGGCCTCCGACGGTGGGCTCCCCGCCTTCGTTTCGATAGACTCCGTTGCACCGCTGCCAACCTCTGCCGCAGGTTCATGGCTTACCACTTCATCAGGAGCAGATCCAGTGCTCTTGATGTTGATGCTGCCTTCGACCACTCCCACCTCAGGAGACGACTGGGTCTGATGGGCTGCTTCCTCCTCTGGGAACGACTTCTCGGGGGTGAGGAGAGCAGAAGACTCATCAACAGGCTCAGATGCAGGTAGCAGCGCGACCTCAGCTGACGACGAGGAGCTGCTCCTGCTGTCCGCCTTGGGCTCGTGCTCGGATGCCCCCCAGTCTCCCGGAGCTGACGGGGGTGGATTGGGCTTCGCATTCACCGCTGCAACAGCCTGCTCAGAAGGCACGGCCGAATCCTTCTCGGGCTCATGGTGTTTAGCGTTCGCTGACGCCATCGGATCGACTGGGGCTTGGCTGACAGTAGACACCGTCGACACCGTGGACGCGATGGACTCGGATGACGACAAGCGGGGACGGAGCTCGACGGGCGGCGGCTGTTCACACTGACCCTGGAGCGCGTCCATGTTGCGCAGTCGGTACCCGCGAGCCGAGTACAGGAGATTCTCGCGCTTCACAGCGTCGGGCTGGATGCTGACGAGGCATGGCACGAGCTGCAGCGCTCGCAGCGCGCGGAATTCCTTGATGAGCGACTCCAAGTACTCCTCGGCGTCCATGAAGCCGTTGCCGTACAGCTTGGCGTTGACCTTGAACTCGTCCACACGCGGCTTGTTCTTCCGGAAGAGCTTCTTGACCACCTTCATGACGTTCTTCTGCATCTCAGCGGCCGCGTTGTCGTACACGCAGTCCATCTTGCGGGGGATTATGGGCACCGCCGTCACGGGCAGCAGCAAGTTGAACGGGTGGAACTCGGGCGTGCTGACCGAGCTGTTGACCACCACTGGCGTTTCCGCTGATGGGGAAGCCACGGCGGGTGGTGGAGACATTACAGCAGGCGACGCTACCGTCCTCGCGGTCGTCGTCACTATCGATGGAGCTGGTGCTGCAGCCGCAGGCGATGGAGTCGCCACCGCTGGCCGGATTTGGGGAACAGCGACAGGAGCTGCAGGAGCTGCAGGCGCTGGAGCCCTCATAAGAGGATACGAGGCAGCGGGTGCGACCGGCTTGGAATCGTCATCAGACTTGATGTCGTGTACGATTATCTCCACCGCTGGAACGTGCGTCGCCGAAGGTGTCGGAGGAGGAGGAGCAGGCGCCGTCCGCTGTTGAGGACGCGGCGACGCGCTGGATGCGACGCGCGGGAACCGAGGACTGGCCCTTGACTGCACCGTCGACGGCTTGTCGGCCTTTGGAGCCGCAGCCGGTGAGTTCAGCCTTGAGATGAGCGCCTTGACCGAGGAAGAAGGCGCCTGCTCTGCCGGTGGCTCGGGTACGGATGCCGGAGACGCTGGCGTGGTGCGCCAGGTGGCCGAGGAACGAGCACTACTGCCCGTCGCGATACTCGGCGGGGGAGCACCGAAGCGCGAGGGCTTCGTGGGAGGCGTTGCCGCCGCTGGGGCCGCTGTCTTGGCGTCGAACATGGCGCGCGCAGCCTGGAATCCAGTCGCCTTGGGCGGTGAAGCCGGTGCTCGAGACGGCGCCGCGGCCTCAGTTCGCGCTGGCTGCACCAGCTCACTACTGGGCTTGACTACTGGAGCCGTCCATGACGCTCGCTGCTCCCAGGAGCGAGCAGGAGCGCGAGCAACCGGCGCCGCGTCCTGCGAAGCTGGCGGAGGCTGTTCTGGCCGCCGCTCGATGGATTCCGAAGCGGTTTTCGCCGGAGACGCGGTCGCCGACGGAGCGCGGAGCAGCCGAGGCTCTGGCAGTGAGTGCATGGGGCCGGGTGGACGCGCGCCGGTGCCGCGACGCCCCGGGGGCAGCGGCCGCGACGTCGCCATCGTCGCTGGCGACCCCCCTCCGCTCCCGCGTTCTTCGTTCTCAAGTTGTGAATCCGTCGCACGTAACGGCGTCGGACATACTTTATTCCATATATTTGCCAGTTCCTGGAGTTCTGGAGGAGTGTGTCGGTTTTTGGCCAATCCAGAGAAAGTGTTTTGTATTTATTTGAGTATTTTGGCCAATACATGCGTGATTACGCGCTATGCTGGTCGTGACATCGAACAAGAGAGACGCAACAGCTCTGGTCTCTGGAACTTTGTCTCTGCCTCGCGCTTTGTCATTCACGGGTCTTCACCATTGTGGTGTGCGCACAGTCCTTTCATGCGGCGGTGCATTGGACGCCGCCAGGAGAATTGTCGGGGCGAGCGAGGCGGTGTTTAATGGTCTGGATGTCGCCGAGAGGCGGCCAGCACGTTCCCCTGGAGACTTTGCCGGTTGAAGCTCAGACAACTTGAACTTTGGCGAGGCGAGGGATTGACACGCAAGTTTTGTGCATGGGAGGGTATCGACTTGTTTGGAACAGAGTACTCGATGCTGCCGACTTGCCGCACTTGCTTTCTGTATGTGACAGTCGAGGCGGAGCCGAAGAGTTCTGGCGGACGCGGTCCAAGCGGCCCGTTTACCGCCGGGAAGCCCTTCCCGCCATCAGTCAACGCTTCAGCCCGCCCGCATTTTCGCGTGGCGACGCTGGTCACCTGGCTTACGCTGCGTTGATGATGCACAGCGTCGGTGGCTCGTTAGAGCGGGTGTCCGCGGTCCGAGCGGTCCCGCGAGTGCCCGCCCCACTTGACTGCGTCTTTGTATGCCGTGAGGTGGCCACCGGAACCACCACGTTTGACCCGTTTGACGCGCCATTGCCCATCCAGCCCGCCCGCTCCCTCTCTCCAATACAAAACCCAACATATCAACGGGTCCAACCCGTTCCCAAACCCATCGGACCCGCCGACCCGCCACCCGGCCCGGAATCTTCGCCTGGTGGTGGAGGGCGAGCGGCGCCGCAAGATGCATGATGAGCACAAGAAAAAGCGGCCGCCGCACTGTTTGCCCAATCACCGAGCGCCACACACAGGCGTGCTTGGGTCCTCGGCGACCGATCCCTTGAGGCTCCCTCACTTCCGGAACTGCAACCCGCTCAGGACCCTCCCCCTCCTGCTTGGACCATGCTCAGCTCCATCGCCAAGCGCTCGGCCGCCGCGCGCAGCGGTGCCGCCGCCTCGGCGCGTCGCGCCATGAGCACGGCCGCCCCCGCGCACGAGGGCAAGGACCGGCTTATCGTGTTCGACACGACGCTGCGCGACGGCGAGCAGTCGCCCGGCGCGACGCTCAACTTCCGCGAGAAGCTGGACATCGCGCGCGCCATCAGCGCGCTCGGCGCCGACGTGTGCGAGGCCGGGTTCCCCATCTCGTCGCCCGGCGACTTCGACGCCGTGTCGGCCATCGCGCAGGAGGTCGGGCCGCTCATGACGAACCGCCGGTCGGGCGAGCCCATGACGATCGCCGGCCTGGCTCGCGCCATGGAGAAGGACATCCAGCGCTGCTACGACGCCGTCAAGCACGCGCCGAAGCACCGCATCCACACGTTCCTGGCCACCTCGGACATCCACCTCAAGTACAAGCTGAAGATCTCGCGCGACGAGTGCATCCGCCGCGCCGTCAACGCCGTGGCCTTCGCCAAGAGCCTGACGGACGACGTCCAGTTCTCGTGCGAGGACGCTGGTCGCAGCGACCAGGACTTTGTGTGCGAGGTCGTCGCCGAGGTCATCAAGGCCGGCGCCACGACCATCAACCTGCCCGACACGGTCGGCTACACGGTGCCGGACGAGTACGGCTCGCTCTACCGTTACGTGCTCGAGAACACGCCGGGCAGCGAGAAGGCCATCTTCGCGACCCACTGCCACAACGACCTGGGTCTCGCGACGGCCAACACGCTCGCCGGTATCGCCGGCGGTGCGCGCCAGGCCGAGGTGACGATGAACGGCATCGGCGAGCGCGCCGGTAACACGTCGCTCGAGGAGGTGATCATGGCGCTGCAGACTCGCCCGCAGCACTCGCCCGTGTACACGTTCGTGGACTCGACGCACATCATGCGCTGCAGCCGCATGACGAGCCACTACACGGGTATCGGGATCCAGCCCAACAAGGCCATCGTGGGTGCCAACGCGTTCGCGCACGAGTCGGGCATCCACCAGGACGGCGTGCTGAAGCACCAGGCGACGTACGAGATCATGCTCCCCGAGTCGGTTGGCCTGACGGAGAACAAGATGGTGCTCGGCAAGCACTCGGGCCGCCACGCGTACAGCAAGCGCCTGCAGCAGCTCGGCTACACGGACCTGACGCCCCAGCAGCTCGACTACTACGTCGAGAAGTTCAAGGTGCTGGCTGACGAGAAGAAGACGGTGACGGACGCCGACATCGAGGCGATCGTGTCGGACGAGATCTACAAGCCCGAGACGTTCTGGACGCTCCAGTCGGTGCACGTGACGGCGGGCAACCTCGTCAAGCCGACCGCGACCGTGACGCTCGCGTACAAGGACGGCCACGAGGTGAGCGAGGCCGCCATGGGCACGGGCCCGATCGACGCCATCTACGTGGCCATCACGCGCGCCACCAAGATGACCAACATGCGCCTGAACGAGTACTCAGTGGACAGCATCACGGACGGCAAGGACGCGCTGGGTGAGGTCACGGTGCGTGTGGAGGAGAGCAAGAGCGACGCGGCCGCGGCCGTCGCCGCCAAGGTGGAGAGCGCCGACAGCAGCGACCTGGTGAACCCGCAGACGGGCATCTCTCGCAGCCGCCAGTACGTCGGCCACGGCGCCAACACGGACATCCTGGTGGCGTCCGCCACGGCCTACGTGAACGCGCTGAACCGCTTCATGGCCGCCAAGGAGCGCGCCAAGACGGACGCCGAGCGCGCCGAGCGCCTCGAGAAGCGGGTGCAGGCCTAAACTCCGCCGGCCGTAATACCATAACCCCCCAGCTCCCCTATAAGTACAAAAGCGAACGCATCGAAAGCAGTCTGCGCGTGAACGTTAGTGTCGGAAGTGCTCATGTCCAGTCCAGGTTGAAGGAAGGACGATCTCTCCGACTTGCGTCCGGTTCGAACTGCCGCCTGAACTGTTTCTTCACCTTGGAATGGGACAGTAATGTCTGGACAAAGGAGTCCGCCGCCGCCGTCCGCACGCCACAATCCAGTTTGCCAGGCGAAGCAGCGACGGCGATGGCGACGACGCCCAAGACGCGGCAGGGCAGCAGCGCCGGGCTGCACGGCGACTTCCGCGTGGACGTGCTGGGCACGCAGGAGTCGCTGGACCTGGACTGCGGCAAGTTCTACACGGTACGGTTGGCGCCGTCTCCGTCTGGCTGGCGGATGCGCGTCGCCGACTGACCTTTGGGCTTGTGCGTGTGTCTCGAGCGGCAGGAGTACATCCTGCGGTGCACGTGGGTCGAGCGCAACGCGACGCCAGAGGTGCGGCTGCGGGTGTGGAGATGTGCGCGCTCTTGTGGTCTGGCTGGTCACCTGGACGCGCTGCGATGGACAGATCTGGGACGTGGTGCGGCGCTACCGCGAGTTCTGTGCGATCGACATCCTGGTGAGCGCCGCCTTCGTGCCGCGGCTGGTCGCTCGTATCGCAGAGCTGACTGACGCCTCGGTGTCTTGTGACGCATGGCATGCAGCTGCGCGAGAAGTACCCGTCGCGCGCGCCACTGTTTCCGTTCCTGCCGAGCAAGAAGTACATCGGGTCGTCGCTGTCGGCCGACTTTGTGGACAAGCGCCAGCGCGAGCTGGGCTACTACATGACGTCCATCCTGCACAGCTGTCCGCTGCTGGTGCAGGACGAGATCGTCGACGCCTTCCTGGACATCAAGCGGCACATCCTCGAGCGCGCGCGCGAGCAGCAGCCCAAGCGCGGCAGCTCGACGCCCACGAGCTCGCCGGCCGGGCTCTCGGGCCCGTTGCAGCAGCTGTGACGGCGTCTGTCTGTCTGTTTGTCTGTCTGAATGCTCTCCACACTTCCATCCATCCGTCCCCGAGCTCATTGCTGAGCGCGGCAAGCATAAATAGATTGTGCGAGACCATAACCGATGCAATCGGGCATGCGATGCCATGGCATTTTTTGAGGGGAGGTGTCGGAGTGATGGTCTCTCCAACGGTTGCGGAGGGAAAAACCTCGTCAAGGTGGAACTTTTGCTTACATTTATCAAGTTGTTATGTAGAACCTCATCCCTGCAAAACCTCAAGTGACCAACGCTCTGGCGAAGATTTTGGAGCGCCACGCCGCCATCCAGCGACAACACGGCCCGGCCTTCCCGCGCGACGCACGCGGGGGAAGCGCTTGCCGGGGGGACTCGAGAGCGCCGCGCGGGCGTAGGTGGCTGGCGCAGGGCCGCAGCGCGCGACAGGCAGAAAGAGCGGCGCGCAAGGCGTCCGTGGTTGTCTCGCAGGGCGGAAACGAGCGCGGGAAACGCAGGGAAAGGGCAGCCAGCATGGCGCTGGCCGACTTCATGACGATGGAGGTGGGCGCCAAGTACATGTCGAGCAGCTCGTCGAGCCTGTCGTCCGACTCGGAGGACGACGACGTGTCCTCCTCGTCGGACTCGTCCTCGTCGGCGGACTCGTCTTCTTCGTCCTCCTCATCGGCCACGTCCTCCGGACTCGCGGTCAAGGCGCGCAAGCCCAAGCCCAAGCGCGGAGCGGCCGGCGGCGCGCGGAAGCCGGCAGCGGCAGTGCGAAGACCGCCGGCGGGGTCCTCGCTCTCGTCTGACTCGGACCCCGACTCGGACTTTGCTGTGGGACGGCAAGCCAAGGCGGCCAAGAAGAAGAAGAAGCCGCCGGTCAAGGCGTCCGCGCCCAAGCGCTCGCCCGTCAAGGGCAGGGCCCCAGCCAAGCGCAACGGTTCGGCTGCTGCGAAGCCGCTGGCTGCAGCAGCCCCGCCACCGCCACCCTCTTCGCCTCCTCCGCCTCCGATGTCCCCGCCTCCTCCGCCGCCAGCTTCGGACTCGTCCAGCAACGACTCGATGCACTCGAGCAGCGACGATGACAGCTCGAGCTCGGAGTCTTCAGATGACGATGTCTCGACACCGCTGGAGCCGCCACGGCCCGAGTCTGTGCCTCCTCCGCCGCCGCCGCTACCGCCTGCGAAGCGAGCGGCCAAGGCGGGGACGACGTCGAAGCGCAAGAGCGCAGCCAAGAAACTCGAAGAAGAAGAGGAGGAGGAAGTCAGCCCTGCGTCCTTGAAGGTGACGCTGAAGCTGCCGCCGGGGTTCATTGCACAGAACACCGCCGCGCTGAAGCCCGCAGCGGCCACGGCGACGCCCAGGAGTTCGAAGCTCAAGGTGCAGGTCACGAACTCAAAGAAGCCTGCTGCTGCGAAGCGTTCTCGCGCATCGACACCTACAGTGGCGGCGAGTCGGAAAGCTGCTGTCGCATCCACCGGTGGGGCGAAGTCTGGAACCAAGAAGGCTGCGGCTCGTAGCGCTGGCGTCAATGGGAAAGCAAAGGCGAGTGCAGCACCGGCGCCGGCGATTCCTCCTGTGGCTGCGACTGCAGCAGCTCCAATTCCGATCGGTCCTGCTATTCTCCCGAAGCTGATCCCCACGGGACGGACCGTGCCGGATGGAGAGATCCGCGGCTCGATGGAGCTGGAGTTTGTCGACCCGGAACTTGCGAAGACGCAGCCGAAGGAGGTGTCCGAGAAGGACATCCCGCCGAACTTCGACGACGCGTTCGCGCATGAGGGCGAGACGCTGCGCAACTTGGACTTGTTCTTCTTTTGCGATGAGAAGGGGTGAGTCGCTGATTGGGTTGCGCGAAAGATGTTTCCATTGCTATTCGTTGCTGACGACTTTGTGACGATTGCGCTGCAGACGCCCGGTCAGCTTGGAGGTTCTGGACTTGCCGAAGGAACAGCGGCCTCGCATCATGGGGTTCGGCACGATCGTGGAACACTTGCCATTGGTGGAGCGGCCACTTCCGATCAAGCCGATCTTGCCGTCGCCTGCATTCCCGTCGCGCTCCAAGAAGCGGCCGCGCGCTGACCAGACAGCGTCCCCGGCATCAAAGTCGTCTGCCAAGCGACCATCGTCGGGTACGTGGATAGAGTGTTGACCATCGGAATCATCGCAGGGCAGTGGAAAACTAACCCGATTGGTGTTCGCTCGTCTTCCAGCGAACAAGAGCAGAAAGAAGGCCAAGGTAGTCAGAGGAGCGCCGCCGCAGGAGCATATTTTCCAAGGTGACGGCGAGTTCGACGCGTTTGTGGATCTGGAGCCGCGCCAGCCGACTGGCGAGTCGATCTTCCAGCGCTCGACCATGTACCGCTACCGGACACTGCCGAAGCGGAAACAGACTCTTCAGCTGGACGGGCAGTCCGGCTCGGAGAGTGGCGAGAGCGAGTTGACGTCCGATGACGAAGACATGGACTCGACTCGATCCTTCTCGCGGTCCGAGGCGACTAGCGACGTTCGCTCGAATATGGGCAGTAGCACGACCAACAGCGGCAGCGGCAGCGATAGCGAGCACAGTTCGAGTGGTTCGTCTTCATCGAGCGGGAGCGACGCTGAAAGCAGCGAAGATTCGAGCCGTTCGCGGCCAATCGCCGGAAATGCCAACAGCAATGCAGGTGGTACCAGTTCTACAGCGGCATCCTCGAGCGGACAAGCGGGTAATGCAATGTCGAAGGTCTCAAGCGCTCCGCGAAGAGTGAGGAAAGACTCGAACCTCGACAACGTCCACCCAGATGTGAGCGAGCTCATGCGCACAGATCGGTCAGGCACCGTTACTGCGAAGGGGACTGAGGACGAGCTGAACCTGCTGGAGTGCGGGTTCCGCCACCCTCCAGAGTATGCTCGGATGCGAGTATGGCTTCCGGAGATCACGGATTGGTGCCTGGACTTTTCCGAGGGCGACCCAACGCTGTGGGTGGTGACGCCTTTGGCGTGGTACAAGATTGCGGGCCCGCTGTCAGGACTGCTTCCTCACGACTCGTACCGGGAAACCTTCCAGCACGTCCGCATGCTGTTTGAGGCCAGCTACCTGGTCGCGTATGTGCTGAAGGAGTGGTTGCCGATCAACAAGAAGGTGTCCTACCGCGCCACGCTGCAGCAAGTGATCGAGCTGTCATTGATGGGGCGATATCGGGTGGTACGTTCGTGTGATTCACTCGCTGTCCGATTATTGGATTGCGCTTGACGTGTGTGTGTGTGGTGGACGTACTTGCGACCAGTCTTCATGGTTCCTGATGGAGAATGATCCGTTCCTCCGGAACCAGATATCCAACCTGTTCCCCGACAAGGAACTGTATTTAGAGTCCATGTTCTTCAAGCAGCTCCACCGACTGTACGAGAGCTATCGTGTGCGTGAGGAGAAACTACGACGCGAGATGGCTGAGAAGGAAAGGCGCCGACTGGACCGTGAGAGCGAGCGGATCCGAAAGAAGCAGCGAGTGGAAGACGAGCGGCAGAAGTGGCGTGACCAGCGCGAGGAAGAGCGGAAGCTGCGCGAAGAAGAGCGCAAGTATCCAATCGAGGATTTGGAGCTGCTTGAAGAAGAGGGAGACCGGTCCAAGAACGCCATTCCCTTGTCCAGCTCCGATTTCGACGGTATCACTGGCGGCCTCCTCGGAGAACTGATCATGGCGTGGCAAACCATTTCAACCTTCCGGACGTTCGTGGGCATCCAGTCGATCTCTTTGGAGGCTTTGGTGGAGGGTATTGCGTCCAAGAGCACCAGCGGCACGCACGTGGGGCTAGTGAAGATCTTCATGGCGTTCCTGAAGGTGATCCTGTCCGAGAAGTCGTTCACGTCGCTGCTGGATGACCTCGTCGTCGAAGGCAACATCAAGGTGTCGGACTTGTTCGTCAACACGGAGCGCACGTACGGGATCTGCGAGCGTCCGTACACGGATATGCTGAATGCGATCACGTGGCAAGAGATTCTGCGACAGCTCATGTCAAAGGCTCTCGGAATTGACCCGAGCATCGGCCACGTCGAGCCGCTCGTGGGGTGTGAGATCGTTCGTCAAACGTTGTACATGCAAGCGAATTCGGCCCCGTTCAACGCTCCTGTGGACACGACTTTGAAGGGGCTCGAGGACTATCCGGACATTATCAAGCGGCCGATGGACTTGGGCACAATCAAGAAGCGAATCGATAGCGGTGGTTACGAAGGCAGCAGCGGGTACGACAACTTTGCAGAGGACGTGCGCCTCGTGTGGGAGAATGCTGTGCTGTACAACGGCGAGGAGTCGGAGGTTGGTCGCGCGGCACTCGCGCTGTCGGACATTTTCGAGCAAGACTACGAGCGGTTCGTCGTGGGACGCGTGCGGGCTAACCGGAGTCGAATCGAAGGCTGCAAGCGAGAGAAAGAGGAGCTGGACGCGAAGAAGTCGAGCGAATTGGACTCATTCACGTACGCCGGCGTCGTCTACGGACTCTATAGCTTTGAGTTTCACGAGGTACGGAGGCGATTACCACCACGTGAGAGCGGCTCAAGTCTAACCTTTTGTCGTTGCCATCTCCAGCTCCCGACCGCGTACAAGATTGGCGCTCTGTCGTGGGTTTGCAACGAGTTCCTCAACTTGTCCCGTGTCAGGTACGTTTGACGTATTTCTGCCGCGCAAGTTCACTTTGATCGATGGCTAAATTGGCAACGATGCTTGGGCTGGTCAGGACGTACATCGAGTCGCAGGTGGAGCAGGAGAACATCATCATTCGGAACCACCGGAAGGTCACGGCCGAAATCGATACGCGGCGGAAACACCAGGAGAAGACCCGACGAGAGAAGGAGCTGGCCTTCCGTCAGGAGTGCATCAGCCAAGGCATTCTGCCGAACTCGCACAACGTCTTCGCGGAAGGCACGAAACGCAAGTACGAGTACATTGGGAAGTTCTACGACGACTTGCACAAGGAGAAGGTGGAGGAAGAGAGTCTGTTTGAGCTGGAGAAGAAGGCGCAGCACGACGACCTCACGCGCGAACTGCGATCGGTACGGTGGTCGACTTTGTTATTGCTTGAAGCTTGTTGTGGTGATTGTGCTCATATCGTGGATATTTTTATGCCTGAATGTGACTGCAGGTCATCATCCGAGAGCTGCCGGTGGGCAAGGATCGCTTTCACAACCGCTACTGGATCTTCCAGCATGACAGTCGTCCGCGCCTCTATGTCGAGAAGAACGACACGGGGGAGCTCCTCATTTGCCGCACGCAGGAGCAACTGGACGCGCTGATGGCGTGGCTGAATCCACGTGGCGTTCGAGAGCTGGAGCTGATCGCACAACTCACAAAGGCGAAGGATCAGTTGGAGGAAGCGCTGAAGGCAATAGCGACGTCCGAAGGGGGAGCACGACCGATGGTCCAGTGGGGAAACAGCAAGGGTGGGATTGAGCTGGAGCTGTTCCCGCTCCCTGGAGGCGCTGTGAAGGGCGGGACGCATGTCATTTCGGACTCGGACGATGTTGTCGACTCGCAGACGATCGTCAAGGAGATGCTAATGTGTCTTCAGCGCCACCTGACGAATGCAGGCACGCTCCCGTCGGAGTGGAAGGAAGCCAGTGATTGGACTCGTCGGGTCAAGGAGGCATCCTCTTTCGAACTGGTACGAGTTCTGTTTGCCGAGCTCGAAGACGTTGCGGTGGCCGCTTCATCTGGCGGCGTGGAAACCATTCGACGGTCGTGGAAGCGCAAGCGTCACGAATGGCGGCTGGCACTGGATGGCGCGTGCACGTTCGCGCAGCTCGTGTTTTTGCTGCACCTCCTTCTCGAGGAGTTTATCAACGTGGAGGCGTTCCTGGATCTCTACATCCGCCTCGACCGTCGCGACTGGCTGAAGCTTCGCGCAAAGGAGGCTCGCAACTTCATCCCGGAGGAGGGGAAGCAAGTGGTGTACTTTGGCGATGGCCACTTCCAGGCGCTCAAGGAGGATGAGAAGACCAAGAAGAAGCGCGTTTCCCAGAAGGGTGACGCGCCGTTGCGCAATGTGACAGCCATCTGCACGGTGGCCAAGGTCTCGTATCACCACGGCGGCGGAGACCCGTACGCGCTGGCGGTGCTGCAGCCTCTCGCGGACATGAGCAGTCATGCGAGCGCTCGGAAGCCTGGAGAGCGCCTGTGCCCGCTACCGTCGCCGCTCCAACGCCTCGCGCGGATTCTGCTCCGCATCATCTCAAAGATGCGCGTGCATGCCGATGCCGGGCCGTTCCTGGAGCCGGTGTCGGACCGCGAGTTCCCCGAGTACAAGGAGATCGTTTTGCACCCGATCGACCTGGGCAAGATCGCCAAGAAGGCTCGGCAGCTCGAGTACAAGCGCGGCAGTGACCTGTTCGACGACATGAAGCTCATGTGCAACAACTGCGAGCTGTTTTGCGAGGGCCGGTTCCCGATGCTGCCGCCGCTGGCGCGGAACTTGCTGCTGATGTCGCAGGCTCTCCTGAAGAAGTCGGCCAAGGAGATTGGTGCGGTGGAGCACGCGATCTCGAACGGAGAGGGGCCCGACTCGTTCGCGTTGAAGGCGGAGAAGCCGGTCAAGCCAGGAGCCGACGCCGCCGTCGGTGTTGCCGAGCCGCTGAAGCGTCCGATCGTTGCGATCCTGCGGCTGGAGAACCGTCTGCCCGAGTATGTCGTGGACGTCGCCCGGTACTCGGCAGCGGTGAATCGGCCGTGGCACGCGGGCGACCGGTTCCGCATGCTCTTCCGCAACCCGCAGGGGATGCCGGGCGAGTTCTACTTTGGCGTGACTGCCGGCTCGCTGCCGTTTGACGCGCACGGCCTGCTGCCCTGGGACGCGCTTTACGTGACGTGGGACGAGGACGACGGCGGCGACGACCACCGCATCAACCCCTGGTATGGTACTCGTGGACTTGGCGAATGATTCGGAGGTCAATGAGCTGACGGTTGTGATGGCTACGGTGGTGCGATGTCAACAGGGAGGCGGAGCTCGTTCGCAACAACAAGTGAGGACGTGAAGAAGCCGCGACACTCTGCCTGACGCCCTCGCTCGCGAGTGTCTGAGGCGCGGCTCACAGAATAGAAAGAAAGAAAGAAAACGTGTCAGCACTCGCTGTTGCTTCCTCATCCCGTCGCAACGTCTTGCGCCGACATGAGACAGCGAATGGCTGGATACTTTCGCCCACCTATCCAGTCCTTCTCATTGGCGAATATTCGAGGCGGCGAGAGGATCCGATAACATGGCGCAGCGCCAGTCAGATTCGCTGAACGCAAGCCATCGCGCACGATTCCGTCGTTCAGCACCCGACACGGCGTCCAGCACCAGACACGGCGTCCATGGCGTTCAACATGAGGAAATGGCGTGGTATTCGTTGCTTCAACAACTCGCTGGAAGACGCGTCACCGCATAACTGGTGGTAAGACGCACTGAAATCAACAGCAGACGCTCGCCGTTTTGCGGATGCGGAGGGAGGCGGCGAGGCAATGCTTGGAGCGACGCAGGTCCGTGCTCAGCAGGCGATCTCACGTGCACACCAACACGCTTTGCTGCGCATTGTTGTCGACGGATGATCGACGACGCTCATTCTCGGCGTGATTGATGACACATATTTTGGCAGTCACCTCGCGCCCATCAATTTGCCTTCTATATATTATATCACTCTGAAAAAAAAGACATAAAATGACACTTCTCGTATGATATTTGACCTTCATAAAACGATAAATGACAATACCTATTATGTTGACAAGAGTGGGAGTCGTCGCTCCCAGCGTAAACACTTCCAGGGTGATGCTTGATCCCGGATCCCTAATTTCTTTGTAACAGGGCTAGGGCTCTGAACCCTGTCGCTAATTCGCGACGATTTACCGGCGCGCGCAGAAAGTCCCCACCATACAAACACCAAGATGTCCCCCGTCGTGCGTTTGTTCCTTTCCGCTCTCGGTCCGCTTTGAGGGGAAAGCGACCAGGCCGCGGCCATTTATATCGAGTGCGGCGGCAGCGACAGCAAGCGCCAAGCAAGCGGCAGGCGGCAAGCGGCAAGCGGCAAACGGCATCTGCATCTGCACCTGCACCTGCACCTGCACCTGTACTTGCAAGCCAGCGTCTCGGCGTCCCGGCGTCTCGCTCGCGGCCTCCGCCCGATCCCAGCCGCCCCCAGAGCCGGCGGAGAACGAGAGAGTGAGACAGAGAGAGAAGCAGGAACAGGACAGGCGGCAGATGAAGGTCGACTTCGCGGTACCGTCGCCGTCGGACGCGTCCGCGACGACGGACTACCACCTGGGCATCGACATCGGCGACGCCGGGCCCGCGGGCGCGCCGCCCAGCTCGGAGCGCACGGCCGGGACGGCGTCCACGGCGGCGCCCGCGAGCGGCGGCGCGCCAAAGTCGCTGCGGCGCGTCAACACGTTCCAGGGCATGAACGAGGAGGAGCAGCGCAACATCATTTCGCTGCGGTACCGCGCCGACAGGTTTGTCTTGTGCGCGCTCGCAGATAGACGGAAGGGGGAGCGCTAACAACGAGTGTGTGCGCAGCATGGCCGACTCGGTGGCCGAGGACGGCGAGAACGACACGGAGGCGCGCGTGTGGAACATGTTCGAGCACGTCTTCTGCTTCCTCAAGGGCATGACCATCTACCAGACGCGGCGGCGACTCAAGTTCGTCATCGTGTCCCAAGCCGTCATCAACACCATGCGCATCTTCCCGATCATCCTCGGCCTCTCGTACCAGGCCACGCTGCCCGTGCTCATCTTGGTGCGTTGCCCTCTGTGTATGCCAGAGCTGGTTGCTTGCTCATCCCACGACTGCCGGTCGCTAATCCCTCTCTCTTTGGACGTCTGGAACAGTACATTACTCTCGTCTTCGGCTGGCACGGCACGAACTACCTGCTGCCCAAGTTCCTGCTGAGCTACAAGATCGGCATGCAGCTGACGGTGCTGATCGACATCATCTGGTACTGGAAGGGCTACAACGGCAACTTCTCGAGCGTCAGCAGCGGCACGTCCGTGCTCATGCAGGGCTTCTTCTCCATGATGCTCACGATCCTCAACCTCTTCGGCTTCGTGTACGGCTGGAAGCTGCGCCGCATCGTCAAGGCCGTGCAGACCCAGCGCGAGTGCGACCGCGCGGCGCTGGCCACGCGCATGCCGTCCCCGGAGCGGCTCAACTCTATCCAGCAGCTGCGCCAGACGCTGTCGATCAACCCGACTGAGATCGACAGCGCAGACGGCCCGGCGCCTCGGCGGAAGTTCTTCGTGGGCCATGGCATCCGGTCGATGGCGCCGCGGAAGAGCATCTCGCTTCCGGCCCCGTTCGCCAAGAAAGTCACGGAAGAGACGAGCCCCGAGGACGCGACTTTCGGCTCCAACATGATCCAGACGAGCAAGTACACGTACTACAACTTCCTGTTCGTGTTCCTGAAGCTCCAGTTCAGCCGGCTGGCCAACATCTACACGACGATCGTGGTGATGCTGTGCTTCTTCGACTTCTCGCCCGTCAGCCCGGTGGCGAGTCTGACGCCGCTGCTCATCGTGTTCGCGACGTCGGCACTCAAGGACGTGTCGGAGGACCTGCGACGGCAGAAGGCAGACACCCAAGTGAACCAGAAGCCATGCCACATTGTGCGGCGCAACGCGAACGACGCGGTGGAGCACATTGACGGCACATGGCAGGACATTCGAGTTGGCGACATGCTGATCTTCAAGGACGGGGAGGAGACACCCGCCGACTGCATCCTGCTGGCGACGAGCCGTCCAGACGGGCGGTGCTACGTGGAGACGGCGAATTTGGACGGCGAGACGAACCTCAAGATCCGCAGTGTGGCCAAGCCGACCAAGCACTTCCTCTCGGCCGAGGAGATTCTGGAGAAGTACAAGATCTACGTCGAGTGCGACGCGCCGAGCCGGGACTTGTTCTACTTTGACGGCGTCTTGAAGCTGGAGAAGGCGGCAAGCGAGGGCAACGACGACGACATGGTGGACGCGAGCCTGACGATGGACAACCTGATCCTCCGCGGGAGTGAGAGCCGCAACTGTGAGTGGACCATTGCGCTCGCGGTGTACACGGGCAAGGACACGAAGATTGCCATGAACTCGGCCGATGTGCCGCTGAAGCGCAGCTTTGTCGAGAAGACGCTCGACACGATGTTTGTGCTCGTGCTGCTGCTGCTCTTCGGCATCTCGATTGCGTGTACGCTCGGGAACAACAACTGGAACCTGGACTTGGATGAGGAGTCGACGCCGTGGTACATCCGGAACTCGGACGAGAACGGCTACATCTTCCTGAGTTACGTGATCCTGTTCAACAACCTCATCCCGCTGTCCATGTACGTGACGATGGAGGGCGTGCGCTTTGTGCACGCGCGGTATATTGAGAACGACCTCGAGATGTACGACGAAGCCACGGACACGCCGGCGCAAGTGCGCAACAGTAACATCAACGAGGACCTCGGGCAGATCCAGTACATCTTCTCGGACAAGACGGGCACGCTGACCCGGAACGAGATGATCTTCTCCAAGTGCACGATCGCGGGGTTGCGGTACAATGACATTGAGACGGACGTGGACAAGGCGCCTCGCCCGGGTACGCGGTTCAACGACTCGCGGCTGATTGCGAGGCTGAAAGCGAACCACTCGACGCGGAAGGAGATCCACGAGTTCCTGCTGGTACTGGCGATTTGCAACACGGTTATCCCAGAGTACGAGCCGCCGTCCGATTGCAGCGATGAGGCTGCGAACGCGTCGCTGAGGACGATCAAGTACAACGCGTCGTCCCCGGACGAGCAGGCGCTGGTGCTGGCCGCGAGTGACTTGGGCTACATCTTGAAGTCCCGCGACGGCAGCATGTGCCACACGACGATCCTCGGACGGCCAATGACTTACGAGATCCTGAACGTCCTTGAGTTCAACAGCGACCGGAAGCGCATGTCGGTGATTGTGCGCCACCCGGATGGCAGCATTGTGCTCTACTGCAAGGGGGCCGACGACGTGATCTTCGACTTGCTGTCGAGCTCGCAGCCCCAAGGTGTTCTCCACGTGACGCGCGGACACCTGCAGGAGTACGCGTCAGAAGGTTTGCGGACACTGACGACATCCATGAGGCGGCTCACGCAAGAGCAGTACAACGAGTGGCACCAGCTTTACCGCCAAGCAGAGATGTCGATGGAGGGACGCGCGGCCAAGATCGCCAAGGTGGCGGCGATCATTGAGGTGGAGCTAACGCTGCTCGGAGCGACCGCGATCGAGGACCGGCTGCAGGATGGCGTCGAGGAGAGCATCTGTTCACTGCGGAAGGCTGGCATCAAGTTCTGGGTGCTCACGGGCGACAAGAAGGAGACGGCGCTCAGCATTGGCATGTCTTCGCATGTCATCGACGACGACATGGACGTGATTGTGCTTGGCCAGCGGGACAAGGGTGCCCTCCGCGCGCGTCTCGAAGAACTGTACGTTGAGCTCGTGGACGATCGGTGGGGGAACACGGATGAACACTCGTCAGCGATGAAAGTGCTGTTCGAGGCGTTGAAGCGGGCAATTATCTACGTGTGGGAGCTGGCGAAGCTGGCGATCATCGGCCGCGACCAGGAAGCCGAGGCGCGCAAGAAGCGTCGACGCGTCCAGCGCCGCGAGGAGCATGCAGCGGCTGCGAACGCAGACACGCCCATGTCGAGCCCCAACAACTACAGCAATGACGTCTTCCCGACGCTTGGGCGGCCCGAGAACGACTCGGTGGACAGCTTCAACCACGCGCTGTGCGACCGCGAGTTTGAACCGAAGAACGTTGACGCGTCGATTCCCGAGGGCGACGAGTACTATGACGATGACGTGGAGTTCGCCATGGTGATTGACGGCAAGACGCTGGCGCTCGTTCTGGACGATGACATCAAGTACCTGTTCTTGGCGGTCGCGACGCAGTGCAAGTCGGTCATTTGCTGTCGGTGCTCGCCGTCGCAGAAGGCTGCGGTTGTGAAGCTCGTGACGGAACCCACGCTCATGTTTTCGCCCGGAAACATCACGCTGGCCATCGGTGACGGCGCCAACGACGTGCCGATGATCCAAGCGGCGAATGTTGGCGTGGGTATCAGCGGCAAGGAAGGCCGGCAGGCTGTGCTGTCGAGCGACTACGCTATTGCCGAGTTCCGGTTCCTCAAGCGCCTGCTGCTCGTGCACGGCAACTACAGCTACAAGCGGATATCCAAGCTGATCCTGTTCTCCTTCATGAAGGTATGTGGTCATGTGGTCATTGTGATTTGCCGACGATGTTGACTAACGGATGATGCTGTGTGCGTCTCTCTTGACTTGCGAACGCTCCGCAGAACGTGGCGCTGTCGATGTCGAACTTCTTCCTGGCGATGGAGTCCATGTACAGCGGTCTGCTCATGTACTTCAGCATCTTCTTCACGCTGTACAACGCGCTGTTCACGACGATCCCGATCGTGTTCATCGCCATGTACAACCAAGACGTGTCGCCCGCGGTGCTCATGCAGTACCCATCACTGTACACGAACGGCCTCAAGAACCGGTCGTTCAACTGGCTCACCTTTGTCGGCTGGTGCCTGCTCGGAGCGTGGCACGCGTACATTGTCTACGCGGTGCCCTTCTTTTCGAACGGCATGATCGCGTGGTACTTTACGCGCACGGAGACATCGACATATGGCTTTGGCTCGGACGACTTGGGCCTCTGGGCAGACGGCGTGGCCGCGTACACGTTCCTGATCACGGCGTCGACGGCCCAGGTGGCGCTCATGACGAGCAACTGGACACGCGCGAACGCGCTGTCGACGGTCGGCACGCTGGTCTTCTACTTCCTGTTCACGGCCTTCTTCTGCGCGGTGTTTGGCTGGACCAAGACAGACTTCTACGACACGGAGGTCGGGTACGGCGTGTTCGCGAAGCTATTAGGCAAGGCGTGGTTCTGGCTGGGCCTGTTCATCGCGACCATCGTGGCCGTGCTGCCCAACTACTTCACCAAGGCGGGTCGCGTGCTGTTCTACCCCGAGCCGTCGCACCTGATGCGCGAGTGGAACCGCCTGGCCAAGGGCGAGGACGCGGCCATGTCGATGGACTCGCCGCGCCTCGTGCGCCGCACGACGGGCTTTGCGTTCTCGCACTTCCCGGGCGAGAGCGCCATGGCGCTGGCGACGTACCGCGACGGTGGCGGCCGGTCGCTGTCGACCATCCAGCAGGAGGCTTCAAACGCGCACCTGCGGTCACCCACGGCGTCCACGGCCGACGGCTCGTCCCCGTCGAAGGGCTCGACGGACGGCTTGTCCCCGTAGAAGGCTCCACCCACCACTCGCACGCCGATGCGGTGCTCGCCCTCGACGCAAGTGGCCAGGCATCAACGATGGATGGAGCGCGTCCAACGACAATACTTTAGTAATACAACGTGTCTTTTTTTTCGATTCCACCCGCGCTGTCCATCTGGCAGTGTCGTGGTCGAGCTACAGGAGTTGATCGAGCTGCAGCTGCTCCGACAGGTGCGAGTCGATCGCGAGCGCCGCCACGTACTCCTTGTTGTCGCTGATGGCTGTGAATGCGATGCAATGCCCACAGTCATGAGCGAGTCAGCATCACTGCAGCCAACCCCGACAAGCGACAAGCGTCCTCACCGTAGGAAGGGCAGCCCACGATCCAGTTAGCTGCGCTGTAGTGCTCGGCCGCCGACATGGCGCGCTGCTTGCGCAGCTGCCGCCTCGTCGGTGACTCGCTCTCG
Source organism: Phytopythium aichiense (assembly GCA_023338125.1). NCBI lineage: Eukaryota > Oomycota > Peronosporomycetes > Pythiales > Pythiaceae > Phytopythium > Phytopythium aichiense. Next base: position 29,361 of record JAADYH010000030.1, read on the forward strand.
CCCATCGCGTCGATTTCCTTGCGCCGGTCAAGCGCGCGCTCGTACTTGTCGCGCAGTGTCTGGCGAGGCAGCAGCACGTGGGCCCTCGCGAGCTTCTCCAGCAGCACTTCCGTCGGGATGGCTGCAAGCATGAAGCGGCTTGTCAGTGACCAGCAGCAGCGGAGGAAGAAGATCCAGACTGAGAGCGCACCGTCAAAGTAGTTGGGAAGTCCGCGGGCTTTGCGTACAGGCGGCGAGAAGCCCAACGCACGAGCAAGACACGGCATGAGCGTGCGGCTCGCGGCCGGAAGCGCGTGGAAGATCGCGGCGCGGAGCAGCACCACGATCGCCAAGACGGCAAGGAAGGCGAAGAGCACGACCACCTGAGGCCGCGTGACGCGCGTCCAGACCTGACCGCTCGTGGTCGCGTCGAACGCCGGGATGCCCTCGCCGACTTCGTTGGCGAAGTGAACAACGCCGTCGGGGGTTATGGTCGCATTGAAGCTGCTAATTGCGTCCGCGACGTCCTCGTCCGACTGGAAGATGCGCGCGTTGGAGAACATCCAGAGCCCGACGAGGCAGTGCAGCAGCACGGCGTAGGGCAGCAAGACGCCCGCGGCCGCTGCAACGCGGCCATCAAGCGCCGGAGGCAGTCGTGCCACCCGCAGGAAGGCTGTCCAAATCGCAAACGGAGCGGTTAAGCACGCGCTGGGGTGTTCAGGCGACCAGGAGACGGTGAAGGAACGTACTGAACTTGTCAGCCCAATAGGTCGTGACCATGGCGACGAGTCCAACGAAGTGCATCAGCGGCATCCCCGCCGAGAACTGCGGCATGAGCACGAGTGTCAGCACCAACATGGGAACGAACTTCCGAGTGCGGCAAGAGAACGCACCAGGTACGCGATGAAGATGGATGTGAGTGCCTGTGAGTACCGGGAAGAGAGATCGAAGGGCCGGCCGCGGTAAAGCGCCTCAAGGTCCCGCTGCGTGGCGCACGAAGAGCGAGATGTGTCTCGCCAGTGACGAAGACCACGGTCTCTCAACCGACTCACGCGCACCGCCACGTACCGGCCGACAGCCCACGCGTGCGGCGACACGGCGTTTGCAAGCGCCGTGAGCACCAGCGCCACGCCCACATCCGTATACCATCCAGGAGAGAAGTCGGAGTATTTGCCACGGAAGACTTCCCGCGCCGTCACGCGGAGCTTGAGCAGCGACTCCAGCGCGTCCACTGAGTAGGAATCGCCGTCCGAACTGCTGACGCTGCTGGCCTCGCTGTTGTGATTGAGGAAGTAGTCGATGTTGGCGTTGAGCGCCACCATGAGCACTGCCGTGTTGCAGAACTGCGCCAAGAAGACCTTGGTCACGCGTGAGACGACACGCGACGACTGCGTGTGGTGCTTCTCGAGCCCCACAAGCGCGTCCAGCACGCGCGCGAGCAGCATGTTGACGACCACGACCGTGAGCACCGCCACGCCAGCGAGTGCGCGCGTGGTTGCGTAGGTCGTGGCCCACTCGCGGCAGTAGTAGCGCTCGTCCCCGCCGCTCAAGTCCGTGAACGTCTCGCGCGTCATGGCGATGAACGATCTGTCGACCACAGCAGCATCAAGTGTGAGACGGTGAGTGCCGCGGCACATTGGCCAAGAAGACGTACTCGTAGGTGAGCGCGTGACGGCAGAAGCACTCGACGAGCGTCTTGTACGGCTCGAGGCCGGACGTCTTGTGCAGCTCGTCGAGCGACACGTCGTCCTTGGTCACGCTGACGGGACAGCTCGCTGGCGACCCGAGCTCGCGCTCGAGCTTGGCCTGTTTCAACTCGGCCGTGAAGATCGAGGTGAAGCTCAGGAGCAGAACCGTCAGCGTCACGACCGCCACGCCAAGCTGCCGCAGCACGCGGGACACGTAAGGGTAGTGAAGGTTCTCCCAGATGACGTCGGACGGGTCGGGCGCCGGACGGAATCGCAGCCGCTTGCCGTGAAGGCGCTTATACGCTGGTTGGACCAGTCGGTGGAGCACACCAAGCTCGGGATACTCGCGCAGGCAACGCAGTACGCCCTCCTCCTCCTCGAACGTCACGAATGCAGTCACCGCTGGCGACCGACGCCCGCACAAGTTGTTCCCGAGCCTTTGGTTCGACTTCTGTTGCTGTTGTTGGACAAGAAGCCGGTCGAGGCGTTCATCTAGGCGACCGAGTCGACGCTCAAGGCGCACGCGCTCGCGGTCGTGCTTGAGCTGGCGCTTGGCGAGCGCGTGTGCCTCAGTGGCCAACGCGGCGCGTGATCGGAGCTGCTGCAGCTTGTCGATGCGTTGGAGCACGGCTTCCAGCGAGCGCACGACGTCTCCACGGCGTCGAAGCACGTCCAGCCGAGCCGATGTAGCGCACTGGCCGAATTGGATGTCCGCGACTCGGATCTTGTCGAGGTGAACGCTCACGGCGGGTGCGGAGGAGAGCACGCTCTCCAGGTGGGCTTCGAGCTGGATGAAGACGGCGTTAGCGAGTTCATTTCACTCCATGGACAAGAGGTTCAAGCCCGCGTACCTCGTTCCGAAGCTCGTCCAGGTCGCGGTGTGGCGGCAGCTTGTGGAGCTGCACCGTGTAGTCGCGTGCCTTGATCTGGTGGCTGCCGGCGGCGCGGGCGACCTCGGCCTTCTCCTTGGCCTGCAGCCAACGCAGTACGAGGACGAAGAGGATGCTGGAGGCTGCGTCGCAGACCACTGCGAAGCCCAGGAATGCGCGCCGCTGAGGGACAACAACACGTTCGCATCAGCACTCATCGACACAGTAGACAGCACAGAAGCACGCACGCTGACGGAGTCGAGGCCGAGCAGCGTCCAGTCCCAGCCGGTCGCGAGCGCGATGCGAGTCGCGAAGCAGCGAGCGTAGACGATGAGCGCGCGCCGATCCCCCGGACACTGCGAGAAGTCGCTCTGGCCGTCGCCCGCCAGCTTCGCCTGGCACCGCCTGCTCTCAGACCCGAGACCAATCCCAATCTCATCGCCAAGTACTTCGCTTGATCCTTCCGGGCAGCCGGTGCTAGCGACGTCGCTTTCGACAGCCCACGAGTATGTGCCGTCCTCATCAACGTCAATGGAGCAGCTCGCTCTACCCAGGCACAACCCCTCGACGATCGTCTGGGCTGTCGAAGACCCGCAGCTGGAGCGCGAGTGCACTCGGATGGCGTCGAAGCTCGCGGTCTGCGTGGCTTCGTCCAGTTGGAACGAGCAGCACGAGCCGCCAGTGATGGGGTGCGAGCCCAGGAAGCAGCCGAAGCCTTCGACCGGGCAGCTCGCGGCGCACTGCTGACTGCTGTTGCTTCCACTGCCGCTCGAGGTGCACGTGACAGTGGGCGACCCACGGCACGTGCCAGTGCTCTCGGCGACTTGATAGCTCTCCGGACAGGTACACGTGCCCTGCGTGTCCTCGGACGAGTACACGGCCTTGAGGAAGCCGATCTCGCCCGTTGGGCACGTGATGGAGAGTGTGGAGCCTGCCGCGGCCTGGTCGCACACGCTGCTGGCCTCGCGCAGGTGTCCGAGACTCGTGAGGCCCACGAGCGCGGTCGGGTCCTGCTTGACGAGCGCCTGCGCCTCCTGCCACGGAGAGCGGAAGCCGCCGCCGTGGCCGCCGCCGACCACGTAGACGGCGAGCGCCGGCGCGCTGAGCACCACGAGCAGCAGGAAGAGCCACGACATGACCTTGACGAACTTGAAGTAGAGCGCGACGCCGACGCTGAACTGGTCGAGAACGGCCGAGTCGGTCGGCAGCGCATGGAAGCTGTGCGCGCCAAAGTCGGTGGACAGCAACGGGTATTCTTCGGGCAGTGGGTTCCCGCCGGCGTCGAGTTCTGTCGTGGAGAAGCGCATGGCGTGTGTGAGCGCGCGCTCGCGCTTGGCCTTGGCCAGCGACAGGTACTTGTAGTGCTCGGCGCCGCAGTCCGGCGGGTAGTTGCCGAGCTGGGCGTCCGCGCGCGGCGAGGCGGTCGAGAGAACGCCTGACAGTCGCGGCTTGGCCTTGGACGGTGACGTGGACGGGATCTGGATGGAGACGGAGGCGGAAGTCGACGCCTCGGTCTGCGACCGCTCGGTCTCCCCTTGTGTCGAGGCTGGCGGCTCGCTGGGGCGACGCTCGACTTGGGAGGGCGATGGGAGGCGCCCGCCGACTCGGACGCTCGTGGTGGTGGGGCTCAGCGAGCGGCGAGGCGACACGAGGCGGCGCGGAGGGCCCGTCCATCGCTCGGGGCGCCGCTGCATGGCGACGAGGTCTTCAAATGGCTCTGGTCGGGTTGGAGGCGATTGGAGAGGCGATTGGGGAGCAGGATCGGTGCCGGCCGCTCGCCTGGCGGGACGCGTCGCGCGTGGCTGTTGCCGCGCCGGTTGGCCTCCGAGTCGGCGACGAACGCGTCGCGTGTTGCGTCACCCGTTCATTGGCCACGATTGGCCATGTGTCGACGCTTCAACGTCGAAGAGGCATGCGGGCGGAGGCGGTGTTGTCCGAGTTGAAGTGGCCGAGTTGAAGTGGCCATTGTCCGAGCAGATGTGAATTGGATGAGGACAGCCCTGGGTTGCTCGCTGGCCACTGAGTTCCATGCCTGAACACCGAAGAAGCGCCGATGCATCAGAGACGCAGAACCTCAGCTTAGGCAGTGCCGCCTCAACCTGTTGAGATGGCTCATCACGTGGTGGCGGTGAGAATCAAGGCAACTGACAGAGAGTGCTTTGAGCTCAGCTCGTTGACTGGGAGACTATGGGCATCAATGATCGAGACATCGACTGGACGATGAGAGTGTTCATTTTCGCGAGTGGCGACCGTGGAGATGGACGCCGGCGCGTATCTCGTCACGCTTTGGCACCATACTGAGTGCAAGATGTGGAGGAGGACCGCTGGAATGGGAGAAAAGTTCCAGTCCAGAAACAGGTGACAACACTCTGTTCCAATCTGTGCAATTCACGGAGCGATTCTAGACTAGATCGTCGCCTCGACACCGAAAGCACTGTCTGCGACGAAAGCTTCCAGTCCAGAAACGATCGACCAATTTCCTGTTCCGTTCTATGCATTCCGAGCGGCGATTCTGGACTGGAGTGTCGACTCGACGCCAACATCAGCCAGACTTTCACCATCCAGGCTCACTTTGTTTCACTTGCTCCCACTATGCACTGCAACGCATCTCGACGCTCGTCTGCCCCACATCCAAGTCTCACCTCCTTCCTCCTCACCTGCTCTCCTCCTCTCCTGCTCTCCTTCCTCCCCATGCTGAGGCTCTCCCATTCTCGCAGTCTCCGTGTCCTGCCCAAGCCGGTCCCCGCACACTCCAACACCGAATTCTGCGTCCACGTGACGACGGCATGTGGTCCCCGGCGCAGTTCACGTCGGTCCTGAGCGTCGATGGCGAGCGGCCCAGCGCGCTGGCACTGACGGCGGCCGTGGCGCTGGCCGCGGCCGTCGGCTGGCAGGTGGCGCGGCTCGTGACGCTGGCCACCGAGTCGCCCGAGCAGCGCGCGGCGCGCCGCAGCATGCGCGAGGTCTACCGGCCGCCGACGACGCTGCCGGTGCTGGGCAACACGCTGGACGCCATGCACTACCAGCGCGAGCGGTTCGTGGACTGGCTGAGCGAGCAGAGCCAAGCGGCGGGCGGCAAGACGTGGCTGCTGAGCATCATGGGCCAGCCGCACTGGTTCGTCATCTCGACGCCCCAGAGCTACGAGGACCTGTGCAAGCGCCAGCTGGACATCTTCGACCGCGGCGAGACGATGCGCTACATCTTCAAGGACTTTTTGGGCGAGGGCATCATCGCCGTGGACGGACACAAGTGGCTACAGCAGCGCAAGGCCGCCTCGCACCTCTTCTCGAACCGCATGATGCGCGAGATCATGGACGCGCAGGTGATCGAGAAGACGATCCAATTCCGCGACGTGCTGGATGCCTGCGTCGCGCGCGGCAAGCCCGTGGGACTCAAGTCGCTCATCTCTAAGTTCACGAGCGACGTGTTCACCAAGATCGGCTTCGGCGTCGAGCTGCACGGGCTCAACTCGGACACGGTCGACATTGAGGAGGAGCACCCGTTCATCGAGGCCATTGACGTCATGTGCCGCCTGCTACAGGCACGCTCGCAGTCGCCCAAGTGGCTCTGGGAGTTCAAGCGCTGGATGAACCTGGGCGACGAAGGCGAAGCCAAGAAGCACATGAAGGTCGTCAAGGACTTGGTCACGGAGATCATGCTCAAGTCGCTGGCCGAGAAGAACGCGGCCAGCAGCAACGCCACGGCGACGACGACGACGACGACGACGTCGACGGTGGACGGCAAGACGGTCACCAAGACGACCGTGACCAAGAAGACGGCAGTGAAGTCGGCGGTGGACGAGGCGATCGACGCGGACGCGCTGCAGACGCCGAGACGCCGCACGGGCGACCTCATCTCGTTCTTCTTCGAGTGCGGGCTCACGGACCCGCAGCAGCTGCAGGACATGGCCGTCAACTTCTTTTTCGCCGGCAAGGACACGACGTCCTTCAGCCTCTCGTGGCTCTTCGTCATGATGAACCGCCACCCGCACGTGCTGCGCAAGATCCGTGAGGAGATCGCGACGCAGCTGCCCGAGCTCGCGACCAGCAAGATCGACGCGCCGACCATGGAGCAGCTCGGCAAGCTCACGTACCTCGAGGCCGCCGTCAAGGAGAACCTGCGCCTCAACACGAGCATGACGACGCGCACGGCCAACCAGGACACGTGGCTCACGGACGGCACGTTCATCCCCAAGGGCTCGGTCGTGTACGTGTGCCACTACGCCGAGGCGCGGCTGCCGGCCACGTGGGGCGAGGACGCCGCCGAGTACAAGCCCGAGCGCTGGATCGACGAGGAGGGCAAGCTGCGCCACTTCTCGCCCTTCAAGTTCACCACCTTCCTGGCCGGCCCGCGCCAGTGCATCGGCATGCGCTTTGCCGTGCTGGAGCTCATGACGGTCGCGGCCGTGCTGCTGAGCCGCTTCGACATCAAGACGGTCGAGGACCCGTTCGACATCACGTACGAGCTGTCGGTTGTCTTCCCGGTCAAGGGCAAGCTCATGGTGACTGTCGAGCCGGCAGCGCCACTCACCCCTGCCGCCTGAAGGTCGCCGCCACCAAGAGAGCAAAGGCGTGTATGACAAGCGAAGATGACGAGGAGTTCAAAGGAAGGAGCGACGAAATGAGTTGTAGACGACGAGATCAGCAAGCTAAACGTCTAAATTGAGCACAGCCAGTTGAAAGGCATGAGCGGTTGGTCGACTCGAGGGACAGGCAGCCATCGCATGCGACTACTCGGACGTTTTAGAGCTGCTTCTTGGCGTGGCGCATGGGCGACGTGGTCGTGTCCCGCGCGGCCGCCAGGTCCTCCACGGCAACCCACGGCGCCTTGGCCGTGACCCCCTCCAGGTCGAAGTTTGGCGCGCGCACGCCGACGCCGGGCATGGTGCTCACCGGCACGTAGGTGGACCCGTCGAGCGGCGAGTGGCTCGGCTGCCACGTGCACGGGAAGAGCGAGCCGAAACGCAGGTGCTGGATCACCGGCAACTTCTTGAGCACCTCGCCCTCGTACAGCTTGAGCATGCCGCCGTTGATCTTCTCCCACGACGGCAGCGCGCTGATGTCGTTTAGCATGGGCGACGTCTCGGCGAATGACGAACCCGCCTTGACCTCGCGGATGAACTTGATGGCGTCCAGGTACAGGAACTCCTTGCTCGAGGCTTCCAGCACCGTCTCGTCGTGCACCGACAGCGGCACGATCTCGCTCTGGCCTGCATTCAACAGTCAAGCGGCAGTCAGAAGAATGTGCAGCAGCATCGGACAAATATCATCCATCGTGGACGTCTCACCGATCAGCTGGGCCGAGCCGAAGTAGAACGGGAGGCAGTGGTAGTCGTCCAGGCCCCAGACGCCGTGCGAGCCCGCGGGCTCGAGCATGTACGTCTTCTGCAGCCGCCGCATGAGCGCCAGGTACGCCGTGAACAGGCGCAGCACCATCGCTGGGAAGTCCGTCTGCTTGAAGAACCCGATCTTGTACAGGCAGCCTGATCACCCGAGCATGTACGTCCATACGAGTCAGCGATGCAAGCGGCGATCACAAAAGGTGTACCAGCCCCAGACAACGCACACATCCACACGATGAAGCTCGTTTCGTGGCCCGTGCCGTAGTCGATGCGCACGCGGTTGCCGAACGAGTCGTCCAGGTATGCCGACAGCTCGACGATGGCGCCGTGCAGCTCCTCCGGCAGCAGCTTCTGCTGCATCGCCTCCGATCGCTGAGCAGAGGAGAGAGGAGACGTCAGCGAACGAGCGGCTAGTCCAAGGGCTAGCTAGACCCTGGGGCGATCCCCCACCTCGACGACGCGGTCGAAGAAGCTGCGGAAGGCCTTGTTGCCGAAGCGCATGGGCTGCTGGATGGGCGGGATCTCGTCCACCCACGAGTTGATCTCGTTGACCAGCTCCACCGCGGCTTGCACATTCTAACGAGCGGTCAAAGACGCTGTCAGTGGGTTGTATAATGACGATTACCACGCCGAGAGCGACCAATCGCCAACGCACCGCCGACACCTCGTAGTCACTCGAGATCTTGAGCCCCTTGACGCTCTCGTTCAGGTGCTTGACGAACACCAGGATCATCTGGTGCGCCTACACCGCCGCCACGCACACGATCCACTCGGTTAGTCAAGCCGCGTCGACGGTAGTAGCAGCATGGACAGCGACGCCGTCCGAGCGAGCGAGCGCACCGTGGAGCCGAGGAACTTGCGCATGTCGCTGTCGACGAAGATGGCGCGCGTCGGCTCCTTGTACTCGGCGGCGGCGCTCATGGCTGGTAGACGGACTGGGCTAAAGGGAGAGAGAGCGGTGGGGAAGGAGGAGGAGGAGGGAGCTCTGGGTCTCCAGCAGGATGCAGCGGCGCACGAGATGCGAGGCGGATCGATCGATCGGCGGCCAAAGTGTGTGTCGATACTGAATGAGCTCGTGGTGAGTGCGACGGGGGACTCGCGAGAAGCACTTCGCACTTAACAAAATCAGCTAAGTTCACGTACTTCTTTAGAAGCTAAGTACGATAGAAGGCAGTAAATCGAAATGTGCTCGTTTTAGTGACGCTCACTTCAACTTGCGCATTGTCGAGCTCTGCCAATCCAATTGGTCGACCCTCAGTCTCTCCATTCGTCCCGCCGCCGACTTCATAGCGCCTTCCAGCCTCCAGTCTGCTTCTATGGCACTGAAAAGTTTCAGTCACGTCTGCTGGTCTTCTCGTTGGTTCCCCGCGCGGTCGGATTGCCCTCGTCAGTCGGGAGTGAGGCCGTCGTAGGGCGTGAGTCCGAAGGTGTTCTCGATCGTGTCGTCGGCGCCGTGCGCGATGAGGAACTCGCCAAGCGCGCCGTCCGCGTCGTAGGCCATGGCGAAGTGCAGCGGCGTGTTGCCTTGCGCATTGCGGTGGTTCACGTTGGCGCGGCGAGCGACCAGCAGCTCAGCCAGCGCGCGGTTCACGTTCTGGCATGCCACGATCAGCAGCGTGTTGCCCTTGTCGTCCTCGGCGTCGATGTCGAAGCCCGCCTCCAGACTCTCGACCAGCCGCTTGGCGCGCCCGTTGCGCGCCTGCGAGAAGACCGTGGCGACGTCCAGCGACGGACGCTCACCGCCTCCGTCCGCACCGCCGCTGACCGACCCCGTCCGGGTCTGTGCGGCGCTCTGCTCGTGCTGGACGGCCGCCAGCTGCGCGCGCTCCTGGTCCGTCAGCGGCCGTAGCTTGTCGCGAGCTACGATGATCTTCCGAACGTGCAGTGGGTGTGTCACGCCAAGCACGTCCGCCATGTCCTCGGCACGCAGCTCCAGCAGGAACGCGCCATCCACCGCGCCTTCGCGGAACGCGCGCGCGTACTGCGCCAGCGACAGCGACTCGAGCCACCGCCCCACGTCGTCCACCGACCACTTGTGCACGTCGTCAGGCATCGCCTGCGCCATGGCCACGTCCTCAGCTGCTTGTTCTGCTGCGCGTGCTCTGGCGAGCTCCTCTTCTTGTTGGCGAAGGACGTCGCCGCGAACGAACACGTCTGTCATTCCCACAGGAAGCTTCGTGACGCTTGGCGGGATGTTGGCAGCAGCCGCAGCAGCGGCGGCAGCTGCAGCCGTCTCGGCAGTGCTCGTGATGGCCGCAGCAGTCGTATCGGCGTTCATATCGCGCAAGTTCTTGAGCATGTTGAGCGAGCTGAAGTACGACAGCGACATGGACATGAACTGGAACTTCATGAGCTCCTCCGTCGACTCGAACATGGCTTGCGAGCGCTGCTCATGCTCGCGCGCCTTGACGGCAGTAGCCGCCGCTGCCGCCGCAGACGTCGCCGTCGCCGTCTCGAGCTCGATGCCCTTTTCTCTCAGCCGCTCGAGCTCCAGCTTCTGCTCCTCCAGCAGCTCCATCAGCTGCCGTTGCAGTCTCGCGAACTCACGATCCTTGCGCAGCCGCGTGGCCTCCATGTCGGCGAGCCGCTGCTCCATCGCCGCGAGCGCCGTGCGCTTCTGCTGCACCTCGCTGAAGACACTGGCAAACTCGGCTTCCAGGTCCTTTTTCTTCTTCTCACGCTCCGCGCGCTTGATCTGCATGGCCATCTCCAGCGCATAAAGGTCCGCCTGCCGCTGCCGCGCCGCCTCACGCGACTCAAACGGGGCCTGCGCGTCGTAGGGCATCGGGCTTTCCGGAATGTCCGCGGCGCCTTTGCCCGGTACAACTCCGTTGCCAAGCGGAAGTGCTGACGCAGTCGACGATGCGCCGCCTACCTTGCCGCGCTGCAGCATGTCAGCTTCGTGTGTCAGCTCGCGGAGGTCCGCGTCCAGCTGGTCAATCTCCTGCAGCTCGTGCTCCAGCACCGCCAGCTCCTGCTCGGAGGCCTGCAGCTCGGCGTGCACGGAGCTCACCTGCGACTCCACTTGCTCCTGAGCGCGGTGGAGTGCGTCCATCTCGTGCTGCTGCCGCTCGACAGCTTGCTTGGAGCCCTCGATGAGCTGCAGACCGAGAGCGAGACGCTCCGCACCGGGAGATGCATCACGCCACTGTCGCTTGCGGAGCACCTCTCGCCGACCCACATGGCCACGATAAACGCGCTGGAGCTCCGTTGCCGCGAGAGCCGCGAACCGCGCGTGCAAGAACTTCTCGCGCGCCGTGTGCATCTTCCAGGTCGCCTGCAGCTTGGTGGCGTGGCGGGAGCGGACCGCCATCTTCTCGCGCTCCTCGCGGAGCTCTCGACACTGCGCGCGGCCCTTGTGTCCGCGATACACGCGCTGCACGACCGACGCCTTGGCGGCGCGAAGCTTGCGGATGAACTTCTTTCGGCACACATATCCGCGGACGAGCTTCTGGAGCTCGACGGCTGCATTGGCTCGCCGTTCGGAAAGTTCGTGCGCGTCGCGGTAGTGGAGGAACCGGCGCCGCCCAAGGAACCCTCGAGCGGTGCGCACGAGCTCCGCGCCAGCGATCTTGCGGATCATCTCGTGCTGCCGGCGCTCACGCAGCTGCATCACCTTGCGCACAGCGAGCCATCGACGCACAACGGACTGGATGCGAGTGGCGAACCGAGACTTGCGGCGCTGCAGCTGCTCTCGCAGCGAAGACTCGTGAGCGCGCACGCCATCGGCAAACGCACGCTGCGTCTGCTCGCGCACGACCTCAAACTCGTTGACGCTCAAGTTCCCGACGAGCTTCTTCCTCTTGCTGCTCCGCGCGGCTTCTTCCTCGGCCTCCATCTGGTCGAAGAGGCTTGGGAGCTCCAAGGATGACGACGATACCGCGGTCGGTGTTGGTGCCGGACCAGGAGCCGATACAATCGGCGCATTAGCTGAGGGAGGCGACAGAGTAGCATTTATGGCCTCCACGTCTCGTGCAAGCCGTGCTCTTTCTCGATGCTCAAGCTCCCGAGCGCGCTCGGTTTCTTGCTCGTGCCGTTGCTGCTCAAGTGCTTGAAGCTTCGCACGGTCTTCAGCCTCCCATTGCCGCCGGCGCTCTTCCTGCTCACGCCGCAGCGCCTCCAGTCGAGCTTCACTCGCTGCGCGCTGCCGTTCCTGTAGTTCCGCCGCCTCGGCTTGCATTCGCGCTTGATCCGCTGCAAGCGTGGCGCGAATGTCCTCCATGGCTGCAGTTGTATTCTCATTGGAGACTGCGATGTTGTTGACAACAGAAGAGGACGCATTGCTGCCGAACTTGGGTTTGGCGCTGCTGACAATCGCATCTGGGAACGCGGGTGGTACCGCATTCAACGAGAGTTTGGTGGTGCCACTCGAGCCGATGGAGGCTCCGCTAAATGACTGCAACACTGCACCATCCGATGACACTGCTCCAGCCTGCTGCTGATCGATCGACCCCGTCGACTTGGTCAGTGTGGAGGTGGACGCAGGCGAAGACGCGGCCGACAGCTGCTGCCGCTGTCGCTGCTTCTCTTCCAACAGCCACGCGCGTTTCTCGAACTCAGCACGTTGTGCCTCGTGCGTCTTGACGGCCTCCTGGAACTCGCGCTCCGACCGCTCAAGCTGTAGTTCGTACGCTGTCTTCCTCGTTAGAGGCACCGGAGATGCAGGTTTCTCTGTTGAAGGCGTTGACGCTGATGACACTGGCAGCCTCAGGGAAGACGCAGCCGCTTGCGTTGCCGACGGAGGAGGAGCTGTCACGTAAGGCGTGGCAAAACTCCCCGAAGTTTCACCGGTCACCGCGATCTCTTGACTTGGGGGCTGCGAAAGCCGACGGTCTGGAGGGCTCTCGCCAAGCACATTCACGCCGTCGCTGCTTCCACCATCGGCATTCCCCGTCTCTTTCCCTGAGCCTGACACACCGACGGCCTCAGCTGTCAGTTCGACTGCCGATGGTTCTTCTTGCGCGTTCACAAGGAACTCAAGCAGCTCCGTCACGAACGTCTTCGCTTCTTGGCGCAGTTCGTGGCCCGCGCGCAGCCACGACACGAACGCAGAGCGCGGCGTTGCGAGCGTCTGCCTCAGCTGCGCTCGAGTCTTGCCCCGCAGGTCGCTTGTGTGTGGTTGCTGGTGCGACCACGCGTGCAAAACCCGTCCGCGACCTTGTAGGAATGGATCCACGTTCGCGGGAGCCACTAACGCGTTCTCAATCGACTGCACGAGCACTAACGGCGCGTCGATCTCTCCCAGTAGTGGCGACAGATCGACGTGGTGCAGTGCACCTTGGCACACACGAATACGACCGTCGAGTGTGATGGCGTTCGTCACGGCCGTGTATATGCTGAGCGCAAGATTCGCGTCGACTTTGCGGAGGTACCCGTCCGAGAAGAGGAACTTGCCAAAGAATGACACGGGGAGGTCGGGTCGCGCGGGAGGCAGGCATGCAAACACGTTCACGGCACTGTGCAGCACCGCGGCTAGCTGAGCGTCGACGCGCGCGAACCCGTTGAGCAGTGTGACCGAGCGAAGGTCGGCGCCAAAGCTCTTGCCGTGGAGCACCGCGTAGCACGCGGCCACGTTGGCGCCGTTGCCGAAGCCCACGAGGTGGAACGGAAAGCCGCATGTGATGAACGCCTGGGTATTCTGCAAGTACACCAGCAGTTCGTGCACACGCTGCGCCGTCCACATGTTGTTCAGCACCCCTGTCTTGTCCGAAGGCGCCGTGCCGCTATCTGCTACCAGCGGCGTCGGGTAGTTGGTTCCAGCTTGACCCGGCAGGTTGAATACGAGGACGCGAGCACCAACGTTGCGCGCCAGCAGCGCGCGGAAGAAGACGCGCGTGCCGTCCAACGTGTCGAACAGGTCGTGGAACACAACCAAGTTACACTTGGAGGACGCGGCGACCGCCTGGCCAACAACCGCGTACGGGATGCGAGTGACCCCGTCCTGACACGTGAACGCGGTCTCTTTCGTGCCGCCGATAGCGAAACCTGTCGTCACGTCGGAGATGAGGCCGGCTGGAGCTGCGAGTCGAGCCATTTGCTGCGCCTGAATGGACCGTCGAGCAGCTTGTCGCTGTCCGGCTCGGCTTGCAGGGCTGGCGTCGGCATTAGACCGCAGTGACGACTGTGACATTGGCTGGCGGCATCTGGTCGAAGTCCTCCCACCACCAAACGGCGTGATGAACTTGTCTGGAGAGATGCCGGCAGGAAGGCGGTCGGCGTTTAGGAAGCACAGCAGCTTGCAGGTCTCGAAATCGCGCACTTGCAGCCGCATTCTCCACGCGATTGCTTGCAGAACTGTCAAGAACCTGGTCAATCACATACCACCAGTCAGTGCCAAGGCGTCGAAAGTACAGTCCGAGCACTCCCTTAGTCCTTACCATTCGCAGAAGCGGGCAGCGCATGCGCTAATCGGACCCACGTTTTCGGGAGTGAACAGCGGGTTTCGCGCATGATCTGCGCCTTTCAGAAGCGTCTCCAGCGTCACGTTGTCCGGTGAGAATTTCTGAATCATTGCCACGAGCTGTTCCTGTGAAATCGCACGCTTGACCGCTCCTGCATCGCCTTCTCTCCCAAGAAGCAGCACGGACATGGCGCTGAACACCATGGCGACGGCAGGGTGGGGGCTTACAAAGCTGTAAAGCTCCGCCGCATCGCGCTTGGTGATGCTCTGGGCGATAGACTCCACCTGAGTCCACAAGTGCTGCCATACAAACGCAAGGGCATCCTCCTGCGCTTGCTGCGTGTTCGATACTTCGTACTCGTCACCTTCTTCTTCGCCCCGCTCGTCAATCTCGTTGGTGATCGCAGGGAGTAGCAACGAGGACCCCAAGGATATCGGTGCCCGCACTGATTTGCTTCGGTCTCGCTGCTTCTTGCTGGTGGATGCAATGCGATTGAGAGATTGCATGCGCACCTGTTCAATCAGCGTGTACACCTCGTAGCAGTTCTGGCAAACGCGCACTTCCTGGTAATAGTAACCCGGGAACGTCTGGCCCAGCGGCTCGCCATCGCCGTAGTACACCTCGGCAAGATAATCGCCGTCCTCCCCGTTTTGGTACCGACGAAGGAAGAGGTCGACGAGCTGTTTCTCGGCACGAGTCTGAGCGATGAGCTTGAAGGGAATCGTGTAAGTCGCCTCGCTATCCGTCGACGAGTCGGCAGTGGTACCACCCCCATGGCTGTCGCGCTGCTGCCTCTGGGGAGATCGTGGCTTCAAGTCGAACGCGCTGTCCCGCCGACTCGCGTTTGCTGCTTGCTGTGCCGCCAGGAAGGCATTGGCAGCAGCAGTCGCACTCACCACGCTATTGTGCCGCCCCTTCCCGTTAGCGAGCGCGCCATCTTTTGAAAGCGCGCCACCAGCACCGTTGCCAGTCGCAGGAGCGCCTCTGAGTGAGTTCCCCGCTTTGTTGCCGTGTACCATCCGCTTCGCAGACATGTCGTGGACGGAGAAACAGCAGTAGTCACCGCCACAGCCTCGCTTCTGGCTTGACACCAAGTGCGCTGCCGAGAGTGCTCGCCGTCGGCCGCGGGAAAGAGTTGACGACAGCGGCAGAAACTGCATCGCCTTGTCCCAGTCGTGTGCATCGCGAAGTTGTGCTTGGCCCGAGTCACGCACATGGCTGTAGTCGTCATCGAACGGGTTGAATGCTCTCTGCTGCTGTTCGGAGCCAGATCCGGGCTGCGGCTGCGACTGGGAGGCTGGGAGTAACTGTGTCTTGCGGTTGGGCGTTGGGGACGTCAAGATGGCGTCGATCAGCTGTGCATCTGGCCGCCTGAACTCTTCAGCCTTCGCGCGCTGGACTAACCGTTCGTCAACCGCGCGGGGTCCATTGTAAAAATCTGCAGTCGATGACTCCTCCACTGAAGGCGATGTGACGGGAATCGTGTCACACACCTTGGTCCGCCACAGATACAGCCGCCCGGAGTGCGCGAGGATGAACAGCGACGAGCATCGCACGACGCGGCACTTTTTGCTCCGCTCGATGAAGTTAATGTAGCCCTGGACCACGTCGCTCACTACCGCGTTGAGCTTGTTGTCCATGCTGGCGATCCGCTGCCGACCGAGCGCCACGCGGAAGAGCTTGCACTGCGGCCGGCCGCTCTTGTGAAGCCTTGAACACAGAGATCAGTTCGTCAAGCCACAGGACACAAACATCTATCACAGTGGGAGTAGCTTACATGTAGTCGTGCTCGAGGTTCGCGTAGCAAGTCGGGTCGAGGTCACCTCGCGGGTAAATAAAAGTGCTGAGGCATGCGCTTCCATCGCTTGGCCCGAGCGACCCGAGAAAAGTGGAGAGTTCGTGCTCTGTAAAGAACGGAGCCCCATTCCGCGCCGCGTCGTCAAACCAACAGACCGCGATGAAGTGCGGGGCTCCTTCGCTTGTGTCCCTAGGGCTGTCAGCAATCTCCTCGAATGTCCGAATGACGTGCTCGGCGCTTAGCTTGCGCGGGGTCTTCCGCCGTACTATTCCGTTGGTGTTGGTGTAGTACCATGCCCAGATCTTGTGCTTGTAGATGAAGACGCTGTCGACTATTGACACCACACACTGGAGTGGGGAGAGAACTTTTGTCAGTCAAGTGTTGCTGGCAGTCTGTTAGTCATATTTTGCAAATCCAAAGCTTGTACCTCGCCCTTGTCGCGGTTCACCAGCGCGGCACATACCCAAGACCATGGCCGCGCCGTCCGCGGCTCACTTGGGTCGACGGCCGGGACATTGTCGCGCACGATCTGGCCGTGAGGCATGTGCACCGCCAGGAATTCCTTTGACCGTCGTCGTGGGTTCCCGCTGCATCTCTTGTGCTCTTCGTTTGGTTGACGCCGTTATCGAGGCGAGCAAGCCCATGTATTATTAGCTTCCCCGTCAGCAACCGTCCACGATGCTCCCCAGCACCACCTCAACACTTCCAGTTGCACCGGCTGCAACCTATTCCTGGTCCAGCAAACCCATCATGGAACACACAGTCAAGCTTCAGTTGATCTGATTGAGCGCATCTGGCATGTGATCTCTGCCTGCTCGAGCAATAAATTACTGACAGGGAATGAACTTTCTCGATCAACAGCAACGTACCGCTATCTCAAGCTTCGATGAGCCAGTCCTCACCAGCACTAATGCGGAGTCCCAACTGCTTGATCTGCTTCAGCCGCTCTTCACAGTTGAGCTGGAAGCCCACAAGGTCTTGGTGGAAGGCCTGGCACGCGAGGTTTGCGTTCAGACAAGTGAGACGCACACTCTCCGCAACGATCGCGCTGGGAACAATTTGTGTGCCGTGGAGCGGCCCAAACACCGGGATCCCCGACTTGTAGCGCACTTCAGTGCGGAACACGGCATCATTCAAGGGCTGGACGATAATGTGCACGTCGTTGAACTGGCCCGAGAGAGTGTGCGCATCGTAGTCTTCGTCGCATTCCTACGAATCCAAGTTGCAATGCGTTTTCAATCAGTTGTTTGGGATGCCAGCGCTTCAGCAATACGCCCGTACCTTGAACACCACGTGAACAAAATCGTTGCCGATGTGTCTCTTCTTCTTCAGTCCCGATGACGACGCGCTCAGTTCGTTCTGCAATCCGTTTCCAGCATCCTTGTGATCCAGGACTTCCCCATCTGACTTGGTTCCATTCTCCGATACCATCATGGTGGCGACGTGAAACACAATCTACTCCATCGTGCCAAGGATCATCACAATGCGTCAGACAACAGACCATTGGGAGGGGGTATCTTTCGTGCGCACCTGTGCGTGATGGTCCTTGTGGATGAGAGCAAACTTGCCATCGCTGTTGTTGGAGGTGTCCAAGCCGCCAGAGTAACCTACCATCCCTTCGAGCTTCGCAAAGCTGCCCAATCCTCGAAGAAACCGCAGATACCGCAGGGATCCGCCCACGTTCCCCAGGACGTCGCGCTCGGTGGTTTGGCTGCCGTGACGCACATACACCACGCCAATCTTGTGGGTCTCAAACTCGGGCGTACGATCCAGAACGCTGAGAGCAAGCGACAGCGTCGGGCCGTTCGTCAGGAGCTGTGGCCTCTTCTCCAGCGATAGATCGAACAACTGCATCATCAAGTACATCGGGTCTTGAGCACCGTGCTGGGTGTCTCTCTTTGTAACGTCGCTCATGCTCGCTGGGAAAAAGCTGCTGGGGGATCGCTCGGTCCCAATGGAGACGCTAGCGAGCGGAGCGTTGGCAGGTTGTTTCAATTGCGCAAATCCACTGTCGAGAGAGAACGCCTCCAGCTCGTCGTGCTCTTGCTGTGTGCCACGCGGACCCAACATCCAATCTCCTCGCCCTCGACCTTGGCTCGTTTGAGGCTGCGAAAGAGAGTTGTTCATCGCTTTGTGTGTGTCCTTGGCGCTGTCTAAAATTCGCATGCGTGACAACACAAAGCCATGTCAGCCACTCATTTCTCAGTCACACCCAAACTTGGTCGTCCACGCATACCATGAATGCCGTCAACGAAGTAGGACGGAGATCCACCAACACCATCGTACGCTGGGAGAGGCGGGAATGACGACGATGGAAACGAAACAGTACGACGCAGATTGGTAGGTCGCGGCGGTGTCGCCATCACGTCCATCGACGACGAAGGGAGACCGGGTGAAAATAGGTTTGAGTCGAGAGAGATCGCGTTTTCTCGCGTAGATCCATTGCGGTTGTCAGGAACGACTTTGCAGTGTGGCCTTCCACCTGTCAGGGTTGACTTGGTTGGCAGCGAACGAGCCAGCACGACTTCCGTCTGGAGAGGGTCCACTCGGTGTGCGCTATCAGTATCAACTGGCCGACCAAGCCCATGAAGAGACTTAAAAAAGTTCGCTGCTGTCGTAGGGTTTGAGGCCGTGGAAGCGCGCGTGCTATCCCCGGACGTAAACTCAGTGACAAGGTCCGCGAAGTTTGGGTCGCTCAGCATATCTTCCCCAGGATTCATCCGCCAAGTACTTGTCCACGTCGCGCGTCGAACCGTCAGCGTTGCTATCCCCTTCGCGTGTGACGTGGAAATAGTCAGCAGCGCGTTCTTGTGCATCCACGTTCGAGACGTCACATCCGATCCGTCCGCTGGCTGGGTCTGTCCACGCTTGTTGCACAGAGCAGCAGGTGTCAGCGAGGACCGCGAGTATGCGTGGCACAGGAGAAAGTCGATCGCAGACTCGATCAGCAACGAGTGTGTGCGTTGTACACACTGCTGCAGAGCGGGCAACGCGATGGATGCTAAGCGGATCCTATCGCGGGCTGAGCTGATGCTGATCACTTGGCACAGCAGTCGGAACGACAGATACGCTACGTGCCTCGACTTGGTATACTCGAACCCGAGAAGCAGCAGCTCAACCATCTCCGCAGCTTGCTCTGCGTTTACCTTGCGGAGTGTCGACACGAGGTTCTCCAGCATCTCCACAATGACAGCGAACACGTCCGCTCGAAAGTCCCCATCTGAGGTCATACAGCACGACCGCGACACCCGCACAACCTCGCGGACCTGTGAGTCGATGATGCTTGGGGTCTTGAACGCGAGCAAGCTCAACGTGTTTGCAGCGGTGTGAATCAACTTGGACTCTTGTGCGAACAGTTGACGCAGAAGTGCATTCATCCGAGCACGCTTCTCCCGACGTCTCGGACTCATTGATCTGTTCTCAGCACCACCGATCCCGCTTTTCCCTGACCCACTGAACGAGTGGAAGAAGCCTCCGTGCGGAGTCGTACCGGGGTGAAAGCGCGAAAAGACCCGCGCAGTAAAGCCCAGCGCCGACTCCGACGCAAAGCTCTCACCTCGAGCCCTGATATCAGCAGAAGGAACACTTGCACGCCTCGCAGAAGCCGATCCCGGTGCAGCGCTTGCATGGGGCACTGGTATTGCCACAGTTGCGTGACTACTGAAGCTGCTATCACCCTGATTGCGCGCAGACACGACGAGTTCAGCTCCAGCGTTCGCCTCCGGAGCTGACGGCGTCGGCACGGTTTCTTCGAAAAAGTCCTTCTCTGCGACGACAACGCGTGACATGCCGATGGCATCCAAGAAGCACCGCACTAGCTGTTGCAATGCGCCGGTGCGTAGCTCCGTCGCGTAGCTACCAATGAGAGCTAACGTCTCCATACCGAGCACCAGGAACGACGTCTTCGACAGCAACGTGGCAGCCGAAAGCATACCGACATCAAGCGTTGAACTGGGGTTGTCGAGCTGCTGGTGGCGTGTCGCCGCGTAAATGCACCTCACCATCTCTGCATCAGTTGTCATCGTCATCACACGATTGGTCTGCTCCTCCCACGAATCATCTTGGTTTTCAGCAATGCTGCCACTCCCGCCTCGGAGAAGACGCGCCGCCTCGTTCGTCACTGCAGTTCGCCCAAATGCGCGGTAACTGATGCTGGAGATCACTTTCAGCGCCACCTCGCTGATATCCACGTCGCTCAGCACGCTCCGGTTCGCCAGCATACGCTGGAGACCACTGACTGCCATCCTGAACAGCGTTGCATTCGTCTCTGTGCTCACCAACGTCAGCAGCGCGCGAAGACCACGGCCGATCGGTACGATGCTTCCCGTCAGCATAGTAGTTCGCGGCACGGCTGCACGCGAGCAAAACAGGAATCGGGACCTGCGATTTTCGCGCGGTTGGTCCTCCTTGGTACCCACGCTGCTACCGTCGACCTCGCAGTCCTTCCATTGCAAATGGAAATCGGATGTGGCTTCGCACACGCACAGAAGGCACGAGAGTGCGGAATGCCGCACGCGCCAGCTTCGATGCGTCTCCAGCGTGCTTGTCAAGATCTCGTACATGCGGAGAGCGCGACTTGACGGCAGGTGGTCAAACCATGAGGCAAACAACGATGCAATGCCCGCGACCGCATGCTCTTGCGCGTCATCAAATTGCGCTAACGTCACGGCAGTCGCCAAAATATCGAGCAGCAACTCGAACTTCATGCTGTCCAGGTGACGAGCCACGCTGATGAGCAACTCGACTCCGCGGAAGCGCACGACATCAATGGGGTCGTCGTAGACATGGTCGAGCGTCGGGATCAGCACGTCTTCTATCACGCGGTCCTCGCTCACGTGACGACTAATCGCAAGATTTGTCTCCAGCACTCCGAGGGCTTCAAGGCGGACGTCTGCAGGCATGCTTTCGTCGACGAAGAACGTTCGCAACATGGAGGCGAGGTGCTGGATCCAATGTGCGTCGTATCCAGGATGTGCTGCGTCCGCGCGGTAGCGCAGCAAAAAAAGCTTCGAGGACGTCGAAAGGTGGGGGAGGTACTCTTCGAGCACCTGAAAGAACTCGGCCGCGTCGCCAGCAAAATGCCCGCGCGCAACGAGATCTTCAACGAGTGCCAGCGTGTCCAGGAGTTCCTTCGGCATTCTGGTTTGCTGGATGGTCACTGACATTGGCCGTTGACGACTGAAGCTGCCAGGTGTGAGGGTGACGTCGCCCATCATGTCCGACGAGCGGCTTGAATCGGCGAAGCCAGTGCTCTCGAATGCCTCTGCCGCCTCCTCTTCGATCATTGACAGCCACGGTCGCAGGGCATGAAACATCCTCAGAATGATGCTCCACTCCACAACGATCCGCCGATTGGCATTGCCGCTGCTTCCAGCCGAGGAACCTGCCGTCGTGGTACTGCTGTCCCCGCTTACTGGGCCAAACTTCTTGATCAGTCGCTGCAGTGCTAGGATAACCTCGAACACCACGACCCCGTTATTGCACTCGAGCACGCTCTCGAGCGACAGCAGCGCCGGTGCCCACTTCACATCATCAAACTTGGCGATCCGCTGCGATCCCCAGCACGACATGCCGACGAAGAACACAGCCCCACGCAGAACCCATTGTGAATGCGGCTGCGGATTCTCGAGCAGGTGCAAGAGTCCGCGCAGCACATGGAAGCCGGCCGCGCCGTTCAGCAGCAGCTTCATGATCGACCACGTGCCGTGGCCGTCGGCATTGACGAGGTAGCACAGAGACCGGAGGCAGCCGGACGAACTGGCAACAAGCTCCAGTCCGCTGGTCACCGCGAGCACGTGGAAGAAGCCAAAGTATCGCTTGCACGCCTCGATTTCCCCTCGGCTCCACGCGTGATCGCAGCGTGCACAGATGATGTTGGTCACTGCCATCGCCGCCTCCGCCCCAAGTGCTCCCGAGCTCTGGTGGAGCACATCTTGAATAAATAACAGCAAGTCGTGCTGGGCGGTCGACTGCTCAAGTAGCTGCAAGAGCAACCAGCCCAACTCGATGCGGAACGGCTCGAGGTCTCGCCCGTCGTCCGTGAGCGCTCGCAGCGCCGCCTGGCGCCACTGAAAATCCTTCTTGTGCGTCTCGATCCGGCGGAAGACGCGACGGCGCAGCTCTGGCGGGAGCCGCGAGGCGCCGTAGCGCCGTGTGCACAGGATCACGACCTCGAACGCGAGCGCGCGCACGTCCGCATTGCGGTGGTCGAACAGGTCGGCGATGCAGTCGAACAGCGCGGCGATGTCCGACGCATCGAGTGACGCGCGTTTCCTGGCGCTCGACAGTGCGTTCACCGATGGCACCGACGACGACCGGGAGAGCGGCAGCGGGGAGCTTGACGGTGATGGCCCGCCGACGCTCACACTGCCTTCCGCCAGCGCTGCCGTCAGCTCGCTCCCGTCAAAAGTGGAGCTGGCCGTGTCGCTCGCGGAGCTGTAGACGCGCTCCGAGCGAGATGATGCCAGCGGCGAGCGTGACGGCGAGACGGACACGGCGGGACGCTGCAGGAGCGCCAGGATGTGCTCCACGTCCCGCACGAACGCACGCTCCTCCGACCGCAACCGCTGCCGCTGGCACAGCTTGCGCACGAGCACGATCAGCTCGTCCGGCTTGGCGCCCGGACTTGTCCCGCTGCCGGTCGCGCCGGCCGCGACGGGCGTCACGCTGATGCCGCCAGTCGCGGCACTGAGCAAGGCCGAGAGCCCGCCGCTCCCCGCCGACATCGAGCGCGTCGTAGCCGGAGGCGGAGGGACCGCCGTCGCCCTGACGGCCGTCGCGCTGCTGCAGTGGCGCAGCGCGTGTGCGTACTCTTCGCGCTGCTGCTGCTGCTGCGGTTGCTGCGGCTCGGCGTCCTCGCTGTCGTCCGAGTCCCGCGCCAGCAGTTCGGCCAGGTTCTCGCGCTCCGGGCCGTTGAGTGGCACGCCGACGCCCGCCACCGGCGCATCCACCACCTCCTCCTCCTTCTCCTCCTTCTCCTCTTCCTCCTGCTGCGCTTCCACGTCCATAGCGAGGTGCTCCGCCGCCGCTGCGCGCACTCCCGCCGTCGCCTCAATCCGGAGCCGGTCCATGCTTGTTGTTGGTCGTGTAATACACTGGATTATTTTATATCCAGTGGATATTTCTTCCAGAGCTTCCTCCTTCGTGGTGTGGTCCACCTCGTATCCCTATCGCGGATTCTCTTCCCAGTTGATGTCAAGTGGACAACGATAAGGGAGTCGGGAGTCGGGAATCGGCCGATCGACGGGCATCTACAAGGCCAGCGCTTCCTCTGCACGCCTTCCAGGACCCTCTAGACCTCCCTGGCGCGGTGTATCGGCCGCCGGCTGAGCCACGATGGAGTTCCTGGCGGAGGAGAACGACTGCGGCCAGACGCTGCTGCGCCTCGTGAGCCGCGGCAGCGCCATCATCGCCGAGCTCCTGCGCCTCTCGAACAATATCCCAGGGTGAGATCAGCGCTGTAGGATGGCGGAAGGGAGGGAGAGGCTAACGTGAGCCCGTGTGTGCGTGCGATAGGGTGTTCATGGGGCCGTCGCACGTGGAGGACCCGGAGCAGCTCAAGTACCTGAACATCCTGTTCGACTTTGCGTACCTGAAGAACCCCGAGGACTTTGAGAACATGATCAACAGCAACACGGTAATGGCTCGAGACGCTCCAGTGGGGGAGGGACACGCCTAACGACCCGGACGCTGCGTGCAGGAACTACTGGACATTGACGATGAGTTCATGGACAACCACGAGGACATCCTCGACCGCTTCTACCAGCTCTTCGACAGCATCTACAAGGTATGTACCAACGCGGCAGAAGACTTGCCTCCGTCCCTGATGGACACTAACGTTGCACTGGTGGTTGCCACGCACGCAGTACGTGAGCGACTACCTGGAGTTCCTGGACAACCTCGAGAAGGGCTTCTTCATCCAGCACACGCTGGCCAACATCCTGCTCGACACGGACGGCGCGCAGCTCATGTCCGAGGCGCTGTACCTTTACGGCGTGATCCTGCTACTCCTGGACCGCAAGATCCCGGGCCCGACGCGCGAGAAGATGGTCATCGCGTTCTTCCGCAGCAAGGGCGAGTCGGCGCTCGAGAACATTGACGAGGTCTGCAAGCTCTGCCGCGTCACGGGCTACCTCCCTGGCCAGCCCAAGCCTCCGCAGTACCCGGAGCGCTACTTTAAGCGCTTCCAGCCGCCGGAGGAGGTCGTGAGCATGGTCATTGGGAAGCTGCAGTCGGACGACGTGTACTTGCAGGAGCCCAGCTTTCCGCACCGCAACCACCGGTCGACTCGGCTGGCGGCGCAGGCGTCGATGCTGTTCGTCATCCTGTTCTTCGCGCCAGACATTCTCATCCACGAGAAGGCCACGATGCGCGAGATTGTCGACAGGCACTTCAACGACAACTTCATCTTGACGACGTACATGGGGGCCGTCGCAGATCTCTCGCTAGAATGGGCGGCGTACCCGGCGGCGCGCCTCGCGCTCGCGAACACGCTCGAGCC
>JAADYH010000300.1:0-25675 GCA_023338125.1 Phytopythium aichiense
AATAAAAGTTATGTTTCTCGAAGCGGCCACCTCTGTGTCACCAAAGAATGACCGCATACTGTGTCCAAGTGAATGGAAGATGGATGTGCTTTTTTTTTAGGATCTAAACGTCTAAAACCTGAGCGAAGATCGCAAAAATTGTTGTTGAAAACTCCAGTTCCACGCCCGATCCTTCTCACAGCGATGTTGAGGGGGAGGAGCAGAGCGACCGACGTCATCGATTCGGATGGTCCGTTCACGCACGCAGCGGATCAAAGCCCTTCCAGTGCTTTTAGCGACGGTTTTGTGTGACTGCTAACCCACCACTGTTTTACAGTAAATGTGTGTAAATGCCAGATAAAAATGAGCAACCTTCACAAAATAAGCAACATACATTGTATCAAAAAGAGTCTAAAAGCAAGCCACACGTGGCTAAATATCTGCTTCCTACAAATTAGCACGGACTGCCTTGAAATTCTGAACGACCGCGTCGATACCCGGCCGCGAGGCTGGATCGATCGCAAGCAGAGGGCTCACCACTCTCCACACCGCGTCGCTCACACGGCTGGGACGGGCGATCGGTTCTCTATTCATCATCGCCTCCAGGACGTCCTGATCGGATTTGGTGTCGAACGGCAGCTCGCCCGTCAGCATCACGCCCGCGCACAGGCCGAGGCTGTAAATGTCCGCTGCAAACAGTGCTTCGACGTCGTCCCCATTGCGTCCGAGAATCAATTCAGGCGCGCTCATTCGGTCGATCGACTGGTGTGCTGCAGTGCTGGCCAGCCTAAAGTTCGCCAGCTGCACGCGACCACCGGAGCGGATGACAATGTTCTCGCAGCAGATGCTTCGGTGGGCGAGCCCTGCTCGATGAAGGCGCGCGAGTGCGCGAGCCACTTGACGTAGCGTGGCGAGCGTATCTCGCTCGCTCTTTGGTGTTCCGAAGCAGATTGGGGTCGAGCTGGCGCTGTCGACAGCCCACACGGTGGCGATCAGAAGCCCATCGCTGCCCCACTCGGTCGAACTCTCGTCGACTCGGCCCTCGTCGCTGCTAAAGTCCGGAGTGAACGCTTCGTCTCGATTCCAGATCGTGAAGCCGAGGCACTTGACGATGCTGTCGTGGTCGAACGAGGACCACTTCGCGATGTCGTCGACCACTTGAGGCAGCGCCGCGATGGAAGGCAGTGCGAACGGCTGCGTGACAACGATGCGGGTGCCAGGCCCAGCACTTCGGGAGGCGTCGAGCAGAGTGCCATGTCGGAGGGAGCCATAGTTGCTGCTTCGTTCACCGAGCTCCACACTGTAACGAGGGATGAACCCGGCGAGTCGGTCGAAGCGAAGAAGCGGTCGCAGCGAAGCGGCGTCCGTCCCGAAGAGACGCGTATCCTCAATCGAACAGAGCACGCGTCTCATCGTGTTGCGGTGCTGTCGCGAATGACTCGCATTGTGGACCGTCAACTCAAAGCGCAGCATCGCGATCCCTTCGAGAAGCATCGCAGCGAATTGGCGTGGCGCAGTTCTCGCCGCATCAGCGACCACCCTCGAAGACTGTGTCGCCTGCGACGCGAGCTCGTCCTCGTCACTCAATCGCGCGGCCACGATCCGGTCACGCCACGAGCTGTGGTCGTCATCGACACACAGGACTGCATCAATGAGCGTGCCAAGCTCAGTGTGGACTTGGAGCTCGAGATCGAGCGCAAGGCGCCGAGTGGATGCGAGGCGGCGAAGCGGATTCGAGCCAATACCAGCGTACTTGCATCGCAAGGTGGCATCGAAGTTCTCCACAGCTGCATTGAGCACCAAAACCTCGCTGTACCGAAGCGCGAGCGAGTTAGGGGCCGTCGTCATGGCGCGCATCACGGCGACAACAGACCGCGCCGCCTCGCGCACCAACACGCTGGCGTGCTGCTCCGCGTCGATGGCGCTCCGGATGAAGTGACTGGTCGATCGACCCGGCAGCGGATGCACGCGGCGCACCATGAGCGGCACTTGCTGCGGACGGGGCGAGAAGAAAAGTGAAGGGACGGAAGAGTCCTCCCTCAAGGCGAAGCATCCTTCTCAACTCCCGAAGCTTGGCCAAGATCCTTTGAAATATTGCACTTTTCAGCGACAAGTTCACCATGGAGGAGCAAGGCAATGACGAAGCTCGCCGATGATCGGCTCATTCATTCAAGGCGGCGTGTCGACGTCGGGATGCTTTGCTTGTTCCGCTCCAGTTTCCGCCGGCCGTCCCAAACGAGTGCACCAATATGGTCGTGTCACAACGCTGTCCGAGCCCAAGCCATAAATATCTTCGTCGACGCTCAGCGGGTCAGCCGTCCAATCTTCAAGGTCGGGCGTTCTCGATTGCTTGGGGTCGCATTCACGCACATTCACCGCCTGCACACATCAAATCGAGTGCTCGCACAGAAGCTGATGCATGGCGGAGGAGGAGTGAGGCGCAAACTACGTCATTACCGCTTGTCGAAGAGGCGTGAAGCTTGTCGCGAGGAACTGAAATCTGCAGGACGACAGCAAATCGCGAGTCTCCACAC
This sequence comes from Phytopythium aichiense, assembly GCA_023338125.1. Taxonomy (NCBI): domain Eukaryota; phylum Oomycota; class Peronosporomycetes; order Pythiales; family Pythiaceae; genus Phytopythium; species Phytopythium aichiense. Next base: position 2,514 of record JAADYH010000300.1, read on the forward strand.
GTTGCTGGCAAGTTCTCGCGAACGTTCTCCGGCCAGGGATGGGCTCGAGGTGGTCGGTCGAGACGACACTGTTCCGCCTTCATTGAACAAATCATTCGGACGTTTCACGGATGCGCTCGGCGCCAGGCGCGACTTCAGCCATCAGAACCGCGGTGTCCCCAATGTCCGGCAAATGGATGTGGCCAATGCCATCTTGTCGATCGCTGCGACTTGGGGTGTGACAATTCCGTGGCGGTGAACGGTCCAGAGGATGCGGTCAACTTCCAAGCCAATCCACGAAAACAAGCAACATATGCAGTGTTATGAAGCTGGCCAGCGCACGAGCACAAACCACTTATGCCGCCGTTGTCCTCATAGCGTGGTCCTCACTCGCGTCAGAGGGCACCAGCGCCACCGCTCCCGAGACTCTGTCCAGCACCTTTTGACCGCAGATCCCGCAGTACAGGGATCGACTTGGGACTGTGTTGCTGCAGTTCGTGCAGTTGTGGCCGATTTCCTCCTTTGCTTCACGCTTGGCAAATCTGTCAAGCATCTCGATCACTTCGCCGATCTTTGGTCGCGCCTTCCAGTCTTGCGCAAGCAGGAGCTGCAAGAACTCCCACTCGTCGTCTTTGAGGCCCTCCGGTCTGTCCAGCATGGCTCCCTCCATCTTGAGCTCGGTAATCTTGTCGTCATCTGCTACACCATAGGGCGGTTCGCCTTGGACCGCTTCCCAAAGACTGACGCCGAACGAGTAGAGGTCTGATGCGGAGCGGGATTCAGGGATCGATTTGATCGCAAAGCGCTCGGGCGCTTTCCATCGAATTGCTTCGTCTGTTGGGTTGGCACTGCGTCCCGCAGACAAATCGGCCGCATAGGAGAAGCCAAGTCCACCGACCTTGGCCAGTCCGTCCTTTCCCACGAACAGATTGATGCACCGGAGGTCGCCGTGAATGATCTGCCTGCGGTGCAAATGGCGGAGTCCAAGCGCCGCCTGGTAGAACAGCCGCCACAACTGCGTCTTGCCGAACTTGGCGAAGAACTCGTTGAAGTTGCTGTTTGACACGTGCTCATGCACGATGAAGGCGGGCGACTCGGCATCGCACGCACCGAAGAACCGCACGACGTTCTCGTGCTGCACCTTGATGAGCTTCTCGAGCTCGCGCTTGAACATATCCAGCGCTTCACGGTCGCCGTCGATCTTCATGCGCTTGACGTCGACGGTCATCCCGTCGTACGAGCCGCGACACACCTGGACGCACTCGCCTTCCGGGAGCGGTTCATTGCCGTGGACGGTGACATCGTTGGGCGACAGGAACCACGCCGAGTACTGCGGCGCCTGGAACTCCTCGAGCTGGAAGAAAGACGTGTAGACCACTTTCATGACACGGACGTGCTCGGGTGAGTTCTCCTCTCCCTTTTCGTCGATCTCGAACTTGAGCATTTTTATCGACTTGGAGAACGTCGCGCTCTTCATCTCCTCCAGCATCACACCACGATTCTGCAGCATCTCGCCCTGCTGCCTGCTGATCGCGTCGAAGGTGGTCTGGAGCTGGTGTTGGAGCATGAGATTGCTCTCCCGGAACTCGACGTGGAACTCTTGTATCGTAGTGTGCTGCATGGCCACGCCCGATACCATCTGATCAAGCTTCTGCTCCGCCACCTCGGCCCTGACTTTGAGTTCGGCCAAGGCATCGGCAGCCACGCTCTCCATGAGGTCTTCCAGCTCCTTCTCCAGACCGTCGATCGCCTTGAGGAACCCTGCAATTCTCCCCGTGATCTCGCGGAAGCGGGCGACTCTGCCCAGGAACGTGTAGCCACTGAGCTTCTCGATGTAGGTCTCCAAATCCTTCATCTCGTTCTGCTGCTGCTTCCTGTGCTCTGCAACGGCTGCATCGTCAGCGGGCGCGTGCTTGAGTCGCTTGGAAAGTCGGACATGTCGGTCCGCAATGAGCTGCACCGCCGACTCGAACTCCTTGGCCTTGTGGCAGACAGAGTAAAGGGCCTTGGCGACGTCGACGCCGAGTCCGATCGCCGTGTCCGCCATGGCGTGAGCTGGACTGCTGGACTGGATTGCGAGGAACTGAGCGAGAATGGGAATGAACGGGATCATCCAGGAGGTTCAAGGCCTTTTCACCGCCGGTGAGGCGCCGAGGAGCAGCGGGAAGATCGCATTCGCCCTTCAGGGTATGGTCGTGCGCCACCGGTTACGTCGTCAAGGGAATATCCACTTGATATTCATCCAGTTGATATCCAGAGATTGGGTCAAGATGTGCACCCATCGGTCCAAATCATCCGTCCCTCATTGTCCAAACGAGCACCCTCTGATTCGCTTTTGAGTCGCTATATACACACGTTCTGCGCTATATCCTCTTCCATTGTATCCTCTTCTGTCGCCGTAAACCCACCCAATCTATCTTCTGGATTTTCCCACCCATTCCACCCGCGAGACGACCTTCCCGATCATCATGCCGGCCATTCCCGCGCTGTTCGCCGCCATTTCCCGACGTGCGCGGCCCTGGACTCGCCCTCCCGGTCTCCTGGACGCGTCGCCATGGCGGACATCGCGCTGGGGCTCGTGTTCGACGCGCTCAAGGTGGCCAAGGGCGTCTATGACAAGACCAAGGAGTTCGCGCCAATGACCAAGGCGGTGGCCGACAAGCACGAGCGCTTCGCCAGACGCCTCCAGTCCGTGTCGAGCTGCAGCGGCAAGCCATCGCCCGATGGTATCTCGGTGGACGACGCCACGGTGATCAAGCTCTGCGAGTCGCACAGGGCGAAGCTCGAGGCGTTCAACGTGTTCGCGGCCGAGCTCAAGGGCTTCAGCAAGCTCGACCGCGTCGTCCTGGTGCGCAAGATCTCGAACGACATGGCCATGCACCACGAGGCGATCGAAGATCTGAGCCTCCAGCTGAGCGACATCCTCGAGCGCGAGAACGCCAGGAACATCCAGCAGGCCAACCAGACCACGGCCGACTCGCAGCGCGAGCTGGTCGCGTTCCGCGCCGAAGCCAAGGTGCGCGATCACTACGACAAGCTGTGGCAGGACAAGATGGTCCAGATGCTCGCCGCGGTGTACCAGGCGCAGGAAGCGATCGCGCGCAGCCTGGAGAACCCCGGCGTGGTGAAGGAGGAGGCACGCGCGACGACGTTCATGCGATCGTTCACCATGCTCAAGTTCGAGATCACGGAGCGCAAGGACGACAACGCGCCGGAGCACCTGCGCGTGATGCAAGCCATCTACGCGCGGTTCGAGCTGGCCGAGTTCCAGGCGCCAGAGTACGCGCCGTGGTTCGTCTCGGTCAACGACGTGACGTTCGACGCGGACGACGAGCCGTTCCCGGACAAAGAGTTCATCCACATCCGGCACGGGTCGTTCGACGGCATGCGCGTGGCCATCAAGCAGATGCGCATCAAGGACGACTTCCAGGCCACGGACCAGTTCAAGCGCGAGCTCAAGATGTGGTCCAAGGCCAACCACGAGAACGTCGCGCGGCTCTACGGCGCGTGCGACGCCGAGTCGCCCGCCTTCTTCGTCTACGAGTGCGCGTCGCAGGGCGATTTTGTGCAGTTCTTCGAGGCCAACAGCAAGGCGCAGCTCTGGCGGCTGTTCTACCAGGCCTCGCTCGGACTCAAGCACCTGCACCGCAAAAAGATCATCCACGGCGACCTCAAATGCGCCAACCTGCTCGTGGGCAAGGACGGGCTGGCCAAGGTGAGCGGCTTCGGCTTCTCGTACCAGCGCGCGCTCTCGGCGGGGCTCAGTCGGCAGGCGCAGGCCGACTCGATCCGATGGAAGGCGCCCGAGTGCTTGCACCACACGGAGGACGCGGACGCGATCAACCCGCGCTGGGCCTCGGACGTGTACGCGCTGGGCATGGCCATCTGGGAGGCGGCCAACGGCAGTCCCCCGTACGACCTGGACGACGACGAGGCGATCGTGGAGAAGAAGCTCGGTGGCGTCGCCATTGAGCGGCCCGACGGGCTCGAGGAAGACGAGTGGGCCTTCGTCGAGAGCCTGCTGCAGACCGACTGGCAGGCGCGGCCGGCCATCGACGCTGTCGTCGCGCAGCTGCGCAGCTTCGACAAGCGCGCGGCCTGGCGCAACTCGCGCGCCATGCGCCGGTCGCCGCCCTGAATGGAGGAGTCCAGTGTCCAGGCGTGGCAGACAGAGAGAGAGAAGTCGTGGGAGGTGATTGGCATTCGGAATGGATCGCCAATGCGGTCCGAGTTGAAGCGGGCGAGCGATCATCTGGATTGGGATCAAAGCAGCCCGATCTCCTTTTTTACTCAATGCAGATACGATTACGTGTGGAATGGTCATTGGTTATTGTTGAAGATGTCATACAAAATACAAGTAATTCACTCGTCAGGTTCGTAAACCATTATGTTGGGTAGCAGGTAACTTCAAGAAAGAGGATCTGGAAAGTGCGCCGAGTTCTGCACTCCCCACAGTGGCATCATGTCCTTGTCCGCTGATTTCAAAGATATCACGCAGCTTCATTTTCCCATCTCAACTCAGTACAAAAAGGCAAGTTTCCATTCGATTCCCGCTAAATGTACCGAGTTTATAATATTCCCACCACCCATAATCGACTAGCACGCACGCCCATCATGCGCATGTGCCACTGGTGCTCCCGCTCCTCCCGCTCCCTCCTCCTTCCCCCCCCCCCACTCCTCCACGCGTCCGCCACTCGCCAACTGGCCCCCTCCTGGCATCCCATTGCCAGCGTCTCCAAGTCCCCGGCTTCTCGTTCCGCCAACTCAAGGCAGGAAGCGCTCGGGAACCATGCGGGGCGACGCCGTGTGCTCGCTCGTGGCCGACTTCGTCGTGCCCGGCGTGGGCTCGCTGATCGCCGAGGCGCTCGTCATGCTCGTGGACCTGTGCGTGGAGATGAAGGAGAACGAGGACATGTGCAAGCGCGTGCTGGAGCGGCTCGAGTTCGTGGCGGACGAGCTGTACAAGATCGCGGACGAGGAGATCCTGCACCAGAACCGGCTGCTGTTCAAGTTCGGCGACACGATCGCCAAGTTCATCAAGTTCCTCAACCGGCACGTGCGCAAGTCGCTGTTGCGGCGCCTGGCGAGCAACCGCAAGGTGGTCGCGGCCATCGAGACGTTCCACGAGGACATCGACGACCTGTACAAGCTGCTCAACCTGCTGCACATCGTCGAGACGAGCAAGTGGCGCAAGCAGTGGGAGGAGGACACGCGCAAGACCCACGAGCAGCTCGCGGCGCTGCTCACCAACACGCAGGCCATCCACCAGGAGTCGCAGGCGTCCAACGTCATGGAGTCGCTCGTGATGCTCAAGTACGAGCTCGACTTCAAGGGCGAGCAGAACTCGCCCGAGCAGGTCGCGCTGCTCAAGAAGGCCTTCTCCAAGGTCGTGAGCACGTCCAAGGCCAAGGTGCCCAAGATCCCGCAGTGGTTCATCTCGAGCGACGACGTCGAGTTCGACGTCGACGTGTCCTTCGACGTCGGCGCCTTCGGGTCCGTGCACCGCGGCACGTGGGACCGCGCCGAGGTCGTCATCAAGCGCATGCTCATGGACGACGACAAGGCGCGCGAGTCCTTCTTCAAGGAGGTCGAGGTCTGGGAGAAGCTCGACAACCCGCACGTCGTCAAGCTCTACGGCGCGTGCCACGTCGCCTCGCCCGCCTTCTTCGTCTGCGAGGACTGCAAGAACGGCAACTTCGTCGACTTCTTCGAGAAGGACAAGACGCAGCGCTGGCGCCTGCTCTTCGAGGCCGCGCTCGGACTCTTCTACCTGCACAAGGAGAAGGTCGTGCACGGCGACCTCAAGTGCAACAACATTCTCGTGGGCACGGACGGCAAGGCCAAGATCGGCGACTTCGGCTTCAGCTACATCCGCAAGCAGTCGATCGGGCTCAGCGCCAAGGCGCAGACCGACTCGATCCGCTGGAAGGCGCCCGAGTGCCTCGGGCTCGACCTGAGCGGCGAGTTCGACTCGGCCAGCGCCAGCGCCGACGCCGACACCCACAGCGCCGCGACGCGCAACCCGCGCTTCGCCTCGGACGTCTACTCGTTCGGCATGTGCATCTGGGAGGCCTTCAGCGGCGAGCCGCCCTTCGGCACGGACGACGACGAGACCATCATGGAGAAGCTGTACGCGCAGCAGCCTCTTCCTCGCCCGGACGACATGGACGACGACCAGTGGGCCTTCATGCAGAAGCTCATCGCCTTCGACTGGCAGGCGCGTCCGGAGATGCCCGTGGTCGTCGACGGCCTCAAGCGCTTCGTCGAGCGCGAGGCCGAGCAGAACGCCGCAACCATCGCGGACCGCGTCTGCCCGCAGTGCCGCGCCGACGTGCCGCTCGACAACGTCTTCTGCGGCAAGTGCGGCTGCAACATGGGTGCCGCCACGGCCCCGTGATCCTTGCAGCAAGCGAGTCAGTGGTGAGGAGGGAGGAGGGCCATTGAGAGGGGGGCGGGAGCGCTGCCGAGTTTGCACGTCAAATACACATCCTGCGTGTTTCACGAGTCCGTGTCTCCCACTTACGAGTCGTACGACGCGGTCGGGTCTTGGAACGTTGATGATGCTGGTGGCGACGGCGAGGAAGCAGTCGACGGTGTCGGCGGCAGTCTGGAGCCGTTGGGCGTAAGCCCGAAGGGCGACGGCGGTGGAGGGAAGAACATGGGGGACGGGAAGTGATACGTCGGCGTAGGTGTCGACGGGAGCAGTGGAGCTGTCACGCCCGTCATGAACGCCGCTCGAGACGTCGGAGATGCCCCGCGCGTCATCTCCGGTGGCGTATCGCCGTCGTCAGCTGCGTCGAAGCTCGTGAACCGTGGAGTGAACGGCGATGGGAGCGGGAGGAACGAGAAGGAGACGCCCGACGCGATCAGCGGCGACATCAGCGCTGGCAGGCCCTCGACGGACTGCCGACCCGCCGCTTTGGGCGTTGCTCTCGAGTACTTGTCACCGCTCGCCGACCGCTTCGTCGAGAGCTTCCCCAGCGTCCTGCTTCGCTCCCGACTGTGGTCGAGTGATTGCCCGCGCTCAATGCGCGAAATGTCATCGCAGAGCTCGAGATAGCGCTGGCGGAGCGCTTGAGGGGTCTTCCCCGGCATTTGGGCTGCCATGTCCGCCCAAGGGTACCCGGCGCTCGCCGGGTTGGTCGCCACGTTGCTGTAGATGGCCAGGAGCTGTTCGAACGCGGCATCTTGCGCTGGCGTCCACTGCTCGTCACTCCCTCCTTGCGCTTCCTGGAGACGCGCCAAGTACTGCACGGCGTGAGCTTTGATTTCTGCGACCGACCGCGAGCGCACCGCCGCGGCGATCGCGTGCCATGCAGCATGCGCACTTGTCATCTTTGCGGCGCCGAACTGCTCGAGCGCCGCCACGAACCGCGCGTGCTCGTCCACTGTCCACTCGAACGGGGGATGAATCGGCAGTCCCGAGTGCGTCATCGTCATGACGCCGGGCTCCTTCCTCCCCACGCCGCTGCTGCCGCTGGGAGGCGTTGCGGCAGTGCGAGACGCTCGACCGGAGCGATGCGCGGCCGTCGAGATGTTGTACGTGTTGTGCAGGAACTTGCCGCGCGCAAAGGGTGACGGCAGCGGCGGTGGGTGCGGCGGAGACGGCGGCGCCTTGTCCCCCATGGCCGCTGATGGAATCGCGCGGCGTGCTCGACTGGCGACCGCTTGGAATGCGCAGAGAACGTTTGAAGACGCGGCGCGATCACGCTCAGCTCCGTGTCGGCGCCTCGGACTGACACGCTTGGGCTCTGGTCGGTCGCCGCAACATGGCGGCGGAGCGGTTTCGCCGCCTCCGAAGCGCTGCCGCGACGTCAAAACCTTCCCCGGCATCCATTTCGAGAGATGGATCGGCCGTTAGGAAACCGCTCCAGCATGAAGGCGGTGTCGCTGGTGCTGGCTCGGGTCGCGTCGGATCGGATTGATCACAGCGGGGCGGGCTGACGAGATGGATCGACACACTTTAGCGACTGGGGTGATGCACGACAATGAGGGCGACGAACGACGCTTCACCTGGAGGAGGCGGCTTGAGGCAGTCGACACTTCTTCCCGCGATGCACCGCAACCGACAGCAGCAAACACACCACAACCAGCCTTCCACATGCAAGATCACTCGTGTTTTTTGTTTTGGTTCTGTTTCCTTCGGCAGGGCTTCTTCACTTCTTCCCCTGCCGGCACTCAAGTCAATCACGCGACGTCATGACCGCCTCGCGAATCGATCGGTCGGTCCACGGTCGCCCCGCACCAGCCGACTCACCGAAGCGACCATGCTCACTCCAACATCCATACTAGCTCAGAACGACATCCGCTGATTGCCGATCTTCCGCGCGCTTCACAAGTCGCTTCAAACGTAGAACATGGCTCCCTTGAGCGCCGAGTGCACCTCCAGCATGCGTGTGTCCGTGCTCGCTTGACTCTCAGTAGAGTAGTTGGACGCCGTGTCGCTGCCGTCCAGCGAAAAGTACCGCGCTCGGAATGCCACGAGGTGCGAGTAGTACGCCGACGGCACTATCGATACCGAGCGCGTGCAGCGCGCGAACGTGTAGCACAGGCGGTACGTCAGCGTCTGCAACTCATCGGCGGTGAACCCTATCTCGTCCAACAGCACGTGGTAGTGAGTCGGGCGACTCGTGCCCTGAAGACCGGCGTGACTCATCAAGTAGAAGTCGTTCTCGATCGGGTGGCAGATGCCCTTGTCCACGACCGTGCCCGCTTTCACGTTGCCGCTGCGGTCCGCGTCGTTCTTGTTGTCCGGGAAGAAGCGCGTGTTGTGGCGCTTCTGCACGACGATGAACGTGATCGGAGGATTGTAGCCCCGCTCGAGCGCAGCACACGCTTCGCGAATCGCTGTCACCTCATGGTTGAGGACCATGTGGAATTGTCCCTCGCTCACGCCGTCACGGTAGAAGACAATGCGCTCAGGCTTGCCGTTCGTCTCGCGGTAGAACTGCTTCATGAGCTCGACCACCATATCCTTCAGATTCATGATCTGCTCCACACGGTGGCCTTGCGCGCGGATCGACGACGCGTGACGAACGAAATTCGGGTCCATCGACGCAACAACCGCCGCAATCGAAGGGCGTGTCTTGTCCATCGGACTCGGGTGGGTCACATCCGCACCGAAGATGATGGTGCGCGACGCCGACACCTTCGGCAGTGGTCCAGCGAGGACGGCGTTCTTGCCGCCCAACTTCGTGTTCACCTTCATCAAGATGTTCGCAATGTACTGCGGGCTGCACTTCTGGATGTGCTTGCCCAGCATGCACTGGGACACAATACCAACCTCGCTGTCCGACATGCGCTTCAACTCGCCATACGCGTGCTGGTCGGCCATCGGGTTCACCATCCAAATCACCTGCGGTGGGGCACGGAACGCCGTGCGCGCCGCCTGCACCGCCTCCGTAAACGCGGTACGCACCGAACCTCGCGGCCCCCTCTTGTCCACAAAAGGTGGGAGCTGGGCGGGGCACCGCATGCCAAGCTCTCCCATGTGCTTGATCACAGCCTTGAAAAACTTCTGCAAGTCGGCTGGGGTGGTTCGGCGCGGGTCGCAGCAGTTGATCACCGCCCATGACGTCAGCTGCGCAGGGTTCACGAACTTCTTGTTCCGCATGTTCCACGCGCCGTCGCGCGGGCTCTCGTTGACGTTGCCGGAGTATTGCATGGCAGGCGCCGGTAGCTGTCGCCCCGTTGCGACCACCATCTTGGGGTCGACCTCCAGGCCGAACGCACGCAGCATCGGGTCCGAGTCGAACCTAGCTTCGCGGAACTTCTGCTCGATCGAGCGCTTCCGCTGGTCCGGCGGTGTGCACGTGAAGCGAATCATGTTCGCCACTTGCTTGTCCGTCACCTTGCGCGGAACCTTCTGGCCCGCGTGGATGCGGCACACCTCCATCGGCATGTAGTTTTTCTTTTGAGGCGCGCCAACGTGGAGGCACGGCAGGCCAGGGTACTGCAGCCGCAGATTGTACGTCTTGGCAAAGTACTGCGCAACCGAAATGCGCTGGCCTTTGTCGTCTTGGAAGTACGTCTTGTCGGCACCCTCCGGCGACAAACCGTTCACACGGTACGCGCGCTTGATGCCCGGGCGGTGGGTGATCTCCACCTTGACACCACGGATCGCCTTGGAGAAGATCGAGTGCTGCGTCCGGTTGAACACCCGCGGAAAGTCGTGAGGCGTCAGAACCTCGTGCACGTAGTCCAGCACATCCATGGCCTGCACAAACGCCGTCGCAGCCAAGTCCAAGTTGACCACGAGTCGGTTCTGGGTCGCACGAATGCTCTGGAAGTAGCCAAACCAGACGTCGGCACCCTCGCCAATGGACTTGGCGCCCGCGCCGCTGAACAGGTTCCTTCCAACGACCGTGAACCGCGACGACGCCGAGTAGCGCATGGCGACATCGAGCGCCTGAAGCGCGTCGTACGGCGTGTAGTTCAGGCGTCCGGCAAACAGCTCATTCAGCTGCTCCATGCGGATGGCGACCGGGTTCGCCTCCTTCACGACTGCCATAAACTCGCGCGGGCGTCCGCCGTCCTCGGGAAGCTTCAGCGCGCCGAACGACTGCTCCTGGAAGGGCAGGCGCGTCGGCGAGTACAGGTTCCTGCGTCCGTCCGACACGATCGCGAGCTGCGGGTACGACACCTTGAGCTGCGCCATGAGCGCCGTCATGATCTTGTTCGCGAGCGTCTTGGGCGGCCCGTCGTTCGAGAACATGGACCCGTCCTCGCCCATCGCCACGTCGTAGTGGTAGATGTCGCCCTGCAGCTTCAAGTTGATCTTGAAGTGGTTCGCGTGGACCTTGACTTCGCGTCCAAGCTTCCCGAAGCCTGGGCGATGCGGGAAGTGCGTGTGCACCACGGGCCGCACCAGCGTCGACACACTGACACTCGCCTTCTCCTCCAGGTCCTGCGCCAGCGCCCCCACGTCCGCCGCCGGCCGCGCAGCCGCCGCTGGAGCCGGGGGAGGCGCCGCCGCGGCCGGTGGAGCCCACGGCGTCGGCGCCGCGGGCGTCACTGGCGCCGGCCCCGAGGCCCTGGCCTCCGCCGAACCGCCGCGCCCGCCTCTACCTCTGCCTCCCCGTCCCTGCTGCCGCCCGCCGCCGCCCCGCGCTTGCCCCTGGCGTCCGCCTCCGCGTCCGCCTCCGCGTCCACCGCCTCTCGTGCTCATGGCGTTCTTCAAGCTCAGGACTTGCACTTGGTGAAGAGAAACGCCGAATGACCGACGGGAATCGAATGGGAAGATTCTTGACGGTTGAAAACAAACCTGCGTCAATAGATAATCAATGTGAATATCATAGATTGATTGATACTAAAGGTATTGCTGTTGGCCTGAATCATCAGTTACTTTCCAAAAAACGATTGTACCGTTATGTGTCCAATCCGAGATTTGGAGGCGTTGACCGCCCATCCTGTGGAATCCTCCAGACCATCACTCACCTCCAATATGGGTTTTTGGATCTGTGTCGACGACCTCCGCTTTCATTTGTGTTTTTGCTGACCTTCGACCACTGCATCCTGCCGGCCATGACGGCGGCGATCGCGAGCCTGCTGGCGGTCGACGCGGCGGCGCCAGTGACGCAGGCGGACGTGCAGGCACTGGGGGCGCTGGACGTCTTCTTCTCTCGCGCCTCGGACGTCCAGGCGCGGCGCTCGGACGACGCGGACGACGCCTTCCGGGCGGACGCGCGCGCCGTCTTCCAGCTGTACATGCGGCTGCTGCCGGTGCTTCAGCAGCATGCGAGCGGCGCGGACGCGGACGCAGACGCGGACTCAGCACCGCCGCCGCAGGACTCGCTGCTCGCGCAGGCGCTGCACGTGACGCGCGTCGTGCCGTTCTGCCAGGTGTTCGGTCCGCGCAACGCCGACGCCGTCCAGCAACTGCTGCGCGCGCTCGTGGACGCGGCGCCGACCTTCCGCGGGTCGCTCGCCGCGCTGCGCGATGTCTACTGCCAGGTGCTTCTCGAATTATGCGGGTCGACTCGTCGGTCATGTTTGTACTCATGGTAATGTTACCGCTACAGCGGTTCGAGCACCTGCACAGGGCGGTCGCGCGCGCCAAGCGGGCAGAGGTCGCGGAGCTCACGCTCAGTCTGTACGAGATGAGTCTGTCGGTACGATGGCAGCAGTTGCAGCTCTCTTTGTGTGTGGTAGATGGTCGCCTCACTGTGTTCATGTGATGATAACCAGCTCTGGGGAGTCGCGTCGCCCTCCACGACCGAGCTGCTCTTCCTCGGCGGGAGGAACGCGGAGGAGGACCTCGCCGCGCAGGAGTCGTCGCTGGTCTTTGCGCTCGTGCGCTGCTACGAGCTCGACCTGCCGCGGCTGCAGCGCCAGCTCGCGACCTTCGACGAGAGCCATGCGGTCGACAAGCTGGCCGTGGTCGCCGACACGCGCCGCGTCCTGTTGCAGGCAAGCGTGCAATCATGGCGTCGCAATACTTGTCACTTCTCACCACGATTGTGTGTGTACTTCACGCAGGTGCTCGGAGCGTATCTTGACGTGCTGATGGAGACGACCAATGAGGAGCAAGGGGACTCGAGCGAGACGCTGCTGGCGGTCCTGCACACGCTGACGCATTGCAGCGACTGCACCGAGTTCGACGGCGGGTCCTTCCTGAGCGATATGTGGTTCCTCTGCGGCCTCAAAACCAAGGTGGTGGAGTATTTCACGCGCCACGAGATGGACGCGGAGCAGCTCGAGTACCTTGAGATGATCGTCGACGGCCTGCCGAAGCGGCGGATCGTCGCAAAGGAGGAGGCGTCGAGTTCGAGCAAGCGGGAGGCGGTAGCACACTTGGAGAATGAAGAGAAGCAGCCAGCGACTAGCGACAGCAATAGCAATGGAAACGGCGCGGAATTGGCATCGCTGGTGGACCAGGTGAAGGACTTCTTCCCTGATCTCGGCGACGGCTTCATCGAGCTGTGCCTGCTCTCGTCCAAGCGTCAAGTGGAGGTCGTGATCAACTTTATGCTCGAGAGTAACCCTCCACCGGAGTTGATCGACGTCCCGCAGTCACTTTCCAAGTCGGACGCCGAGTTCGAACGCACCAAGGCCCGCGTGACTGGAACTGCACCGCCTAGCAACAAACTGGACCCGAGTCAGGTGTGGGTGGGCAAGAAGCCGCAGGAGAAGGAGTACGACCCGCAGATCGGTAAGAAGGACCAGCAGCTGGCCGAGAAGATGAAGCAGATCGTCGCGCAGTACGAGGAGGACGACGAGCTGGTCGTGGCCGGCGGTGTTCTGCCCGGTGTGGTCACGATCGATGAGTACGACGACGACTACAACGACGAGTTCGAGGACTACGAGCCGTTCAGCGTGCACGACAGTGGGCAGCTGGACGACCAAGAGGCTGTGCGAGAGCTCAACCGACGCATCCGCGCCAAGGAAGAGGAGGACGCGTTCTGGGAGAGCATGAAGAACCCCAACCACCGCGTTGTTCCGGACGATGAGGGAGAAGAGGGTGACGTTGAGGAGAAGTCTGGCGACAAGCGGCAACAGAGCGGTGGATCTAGCGATTCGAAGCCCCAGACCTCGCGACCGAATGGACCACCGAAGAAGGCTGGCGACAAGAAGAAGGGCGATGACAAGGCGGCAACGGACGAGAAGCAGCAGAAGGAGGCGCCGACACCGCAGCAGCAGCGTGCGCGCGCTAGGAACAACAAGAACAAGGCCAAGGTGGCGAACCACCACCGGAAGGAGCGCGCGCTCAAGAAGATGGGCTAGACAACGTGCTCAAGAGTCCTCACAGGCAGAGAGTGCCCAACAATGAATGGTGTTGGAGCGAGCGATTCTCGGTGGGCTTCAGAACGTGATGCGTCGCAGCCGCTGTGCGAGCTTGGCGCTCTTGCGCATGCGCCGGCGGGCCGCTCGCTCGGTTGCCTGTGGCTGCGTCAGGTCGGGGCTGAGGTAGATGTTGGGCATAGTCAGGTGGATGTGCTGTGTCGGCAGTTCGGGCAGCATCGGACGCGTTGGACTGGTCGGCGTCGGACCCTTGGACAACAAGCCACCAAACTTCCGTCGAGGATGGTTGCTGCCGGTCGTCTCGGACTTGGTGGACGCGCTGCGCTGGAGTTGCCGTCTCACAGTCGATCTGCTGGAACGCGCTCCTGCTATCGATGCCTTGTCGTCGTCATTGTTTTGGTCCAGATCGTTGTCATTGATATCGCTGTCTGCAGCGTCGTCGTCGTCGCTGCCGAAGCTGTCCCCTCGGTCCTTCGCTCTCGGTCCAAGCTGAGGACGACGCACAGAGCGATACGGAGCATCACTGCGAGTGGTAAGCGGCATCTCGTTTGCCCCCGCGATGCTGCTGTTGTTGTTATCGTCATCGTCTCCATCATCCGACCGCTTGGCTTGAGATCTCGCCCCTCCTAACTGCAGCTGAGTTATTGGAGGCGTGAACGTCTTCGAACCGTCCGACGAGAACGACATGGGCAAGATGGAGTCCTGTCGTCGCCGTGACTGCTTCGCATCAGCGCGAGTCGGTGTCGGTGGTAGTTCGCTGCTCGCGGTAGTCGCCGAACTCACTAGTTCGTCGCTCTTTTGGGACTTCCTCTTGACCAGCGGTGCTCGTGGCGGCTTTGAAGCCGATGAGGCTGGTGGAGTTGCTGACGTTGGTGCAGTCGACGTCGTCGATGAAGCGGAAGCCGATGAAGTCATCGCAGTCGTCACGACATTGACGAACTCGGAGGCCATTGGGTCTTCGTCAGCCGTCGCGAATGAACGAATGCGGTCAAGCTCCTGGAAGACGGTCACCCATCTCGATCGCTCATTGTCGTAGATGGTCATGGTGACCCGCTTGAAGAGTTTGGTCAGGAACGACGAGTACTCGTCGCTGCCGATTCCGACTGTCCAAATGTCAGCCTACGCATCACGGTACATGCATATGCAGCGCATGGTGAGTTGTCTGCACGCGAAGTCCATTGCATCAAGGATTCGTAACGAACCACTTCAAAGAGCGCGCGGTTGAACATGTCTTTGGTCATGACTATGGTCGGGTCGCTACCGACGTCCTTGTTCCAGTCCTTCTCGACGATTCTCTTGGCCTCAGCGACAGAGAACTGGGATTCATCACGGTCAACACTAAGTTAGCACCACCACAGCGATAGAGAGCGTTGCAACCGCGACGAAGCAGGTGCTTACCTCACTCGGCGCCACGAGCGCCTTGTAGAGCTTGACGAACACGTCGACGTAGTCAGGCTGCTCGATCTGGACGGCTCCCTGCCTCACGACCGGAAACGTATCCCAGAAGCGGCCGATGGCGCCGACCACCTGTCGGTCATGTAGCAGCTGACGGCGCTTCCGCAGGTTCTCCTCCGAGTACAGCTCTTGGTCGCCTTGCTTCCGGTAGGACGTGGCCGCAGGCGACGCCGCGTCGTCCTTCTCGAACGAGAAGAGCAGATGCTGGCTCTGCTTGGCCTGGCACATGACGTTCGTCTTGACCTTGGTCAGGTGCGGCACGAAGAACGGCACGCCGCTCTCGACGGCTTTGTCCTCTCGCCCGCGGTCGTGCCGCAGCGACGTCGCGTACGCATTCGAGCTCGCCATGCCCGTCTCCAGCCCGATCGATCAATCCGGTTCTAGACTCGATCCTCGCCTCTTCCGCTGCCCCCACGAGCTATTTCCGGCGTCAGACTGGGTCATTGACAACCTGAAGCCGTGCCGGATATAGCTTCGCGTCGTCACTCTTCCCAGCGTCCGTGAGGCTTCCAAACCCCGAAAATTCCGCCCCAGGCCGCCCAAAGTCTTACCAATCGGCTCCGCGGCCCTCGACACGCATCAAAGCGCCGGATTCCGCCGCGGGAAGCCTCCATCGCCATTCCGGCGTCTGCCCACTCATCCGCTGTGGTCTCTTGTGCCCAGTATGTCACTCCGCCACCTCCCTTTCTTGGTCTGTCGAGTGGCCGGTTTTCGCTTCAACTTGATCTGAGTTGGTTCAAAACCCCAACTTCATGATGTGCCATCAAGAATGATGGTCAAATCCAGAGAAAGTCATGATGTGTCATCAGGAATGATGGTCAGATCCACAGAAAGGCACTGCAAAAAGGGGGAATGGCATCACAGTTGGTGAATCACCCCGAGAAGAAGAAGAAGAGTCCGCGCGTCCCGACGCGGATACAAACCGCAAGACGATGGCCAGGACGTTCCCGACGGCGGCGCTGCTCCCCAAGGAGGAGACGCTGGCCGCGCAGTTCCTGCAGCGCTTCCCCGAGTTCGATGGCCGCGACGCGGTGGTCGCCATCCTCGACACGGGCGTCGACCCGGGGGCCAGCGGCCTGCAGACGACGCCCGACGGCCGCCCCAAGATCGTCGACATCGTGGACGCCACGGGGGCCGGAGACGTCGACACGACCACGGTGGTGGAGGCCGCGGACGGGAAGGTCGTGGTCGCCGGCAAGACGCTGACGCTCAACCCCGAGTGGACGCCGAGCGCGGACGGCAAGTACCGCGTGGGGACGCTTGCGGCGTACGACCTCTTCCCGCTCCAGCTCGTGAGCCGCCTCAAGAAGGAGCGCAAGGAAAAGTTCGACATTGACCAGCGCGCCGCCGTCAACGAGGTGCAGGAGAAGCTGGCGGCCTGGAGCCGCGACAACGCCGCCACGACAAGCGACCAGGCGCTGCTGCGCGCCAAGAAGGACCTGCAGGCGCAGCTGGCGGTGCTGGAGGACCTGAGCAAGAACTACGAGGACCCCGGGCCGGTCTACGACTGCGTCGTGTTCTTCGACGGAGCGAGCTGGCGCGCGGCGGTGGACACGGCCGAGACGGGCGACTTCACGGGCGTCCCCGCGCTGACCAACTACAAGGACGAGCGCCAGTACGCCACGTTCTCGAAGGAGTCGCAGCTCAACTACGTGCTCAATATTTACGAGGATGGCAACACGCTGAGCGTCGTCAGCGACGTTGGCGCGCACGGTACGCACGTCGCTGGCATCGTCGCTGCGTACCACCCGGAGCAGCCCGAGTGCAACGGCATCGCGCCTGGCGCGCAGATTGTCGCGGTCAAGATTGGCGACGCGCGACTCGGCAGTATGGAGACGACGCCGGCATTGAGCCGAGCCATCCTGGCGGTCATCCAGGCGAACGTGGACGTCGTCAACATGAGCTACGGCGAGTACGCGTCGGAGCACAACTACGGACGCATCATCGAGCTCAGCAATGAGCTCGTGAACGAGCACAACATCACGTTTGTCGTCAGCGCGGGCAACAACGGCCCGGCGCTCGGCACGGTTGGCGCTCCCGGTGGAACAACGTCAAGCATCCTCTCGGTCGGCGCGTACGTCTCGCCCACGATGATCGAAGCCGAGTACAGCCTGCGTGAAAACGACCTCAACGGTATCGCGTACACGTGGTCGTCGCGCGGACCGACGTTTGATGGCGACATCGGCGTGAACATCTGCGCGCCTGGTGCTGCTATTACTTCAGTCCCGAACTGGACGCTGAACAAGAAGCAGCTCATGAACGGAACGTCAATGTCATCGCCGAACTGCGCGGGGAACGTCGCGCTTCTGGTGAGTGGGCTGAAGGCGAGCAAGATCGAGTACACGCCGTACTCCATTCGGCGTGCGCTGGAGAAGACCGCTGTGAAGATACCGAATGTGGAAGCCTTGGCGCAGGGCAAGGGTCTCATTCAGGTGCTTCCGGCGTTCGAGTTCCTTCATTCGAGTGCCAACTCGTTTGATGGATCGCGAAAGTTCCCGCTTTACTATGACATCAAAACGACCTCAGGTACGGGCAACGCTCGCGGCATCTTCCTTCGCGACGCCGCAGACTTTGAGCACGAAAACACCGAGGTGCACGTCACGGTCACTCCTGCTTTCCACAAGAAGGCGGACGAGGTTGACAAGGTGCAGTTCGAGCGCCACCTGCGGCTGGTCCCGTCCGCGCGCTGGATTGATGTGGGCCGCAGCTTGGCGGTCATGACAGCAGGCAGAGGCTTCAAGGTGAACGTGCAGACCAAGCATCTGCCGGCTGGCGAAAGCTACGGCGAGATCCTGGCGTACGACACGAGCGACGAAGGCCGTGGTCCGCTGTTCACGATCCCAGTGACCGTGATCAAACCCGAGGACCTTGGCTCGGTAGTGCTGTACAAGAAGGCGTTCCAACCGGGCAGCATTTCTCGCAAGTTTTTGACGCCTCCGGTCGGAACGACGTGGGCAGACATTATTTTCTCTCGGTCACCTGCTGGGAGTGACGCCGACCGTGAAACCGAGTCGAACGCTTCCGGGAAGCTCTTCATGTTTGACGCGCTCCAGTTCCAGCCGTTCGTTCGCCAGAGCAACTCGTCGGCCAGTCGGCGTTTCTACCTGCGTCCGGGTGAGGAAGTCACTTACAGCTTTGATCTGCTTGGAGGCCTGACGACGGAGTTCTGCCTGGCGCAATTCTGGAGTGAGTTGGGCGACTCGAATGTCCAGATTGAGATCCGCTTCCACGGCATTGTGCCCGACCAAGCGAACATCCAGATCGCTGGCGGTGAAGAGTCTCACAAGGTCCTCGTGTCGAGTTTGGTGCAGAACGAAGTGCTGACGCCGGAGGTGAGCTTCAACAAGTACGTGCAGCGGATCCGCCCAAAGTCGGCGGAGATTTCACCTCTGAGCAGTAGCCGCGACCAGTTCGCGGACAAGCGCCAGGTTTACCAGCTTGTTCTGACGTACCCTATCACGAAGAAGGATGCGGGCAAGGTGGTGCCTTGCTTCCCTCTTCTCAACGGTCGCCTGTACGAGTCTCCATTTGAGGCACAGATGTCGATGATCTTCGATGAGAAGAAGCAATACATCGGAGCCTCCGACGCGCTGGGCGAGTCGATCTCGCTGAAGAAGGGGTCGTACACCGTCCGCACTCAAGTTCGCCACGAAGATGTCTCGAAGCTGGAGCGTCTGAAGAACATGGTGCTGCTCCTGGAGCACGACATCAAGGAGATCACGGCCCCTGTTTACGGCCACCAAGACGATGCCGCGCTTGGCGGTAAGAAGGTCGAGAAGAAGAAATTGTTCACGAACAAGTACGTCCCGCTCTTCATCGGCGAGCCTGGATTCGACAAGCTTCCGTCGGGAGCATCGCCCGGCGATCTGATCAAGGGAAAGGTCTACTTCGGTGCCAAGAACAGCGCGATCAAGGGGTAAGCTATGAGCTGCTTGTGTTCAAACTGACTGCGCAGTGACTGACCATTTGTTTGTATTATTGTTGACCTCAGGAGTGGACGCCATCCTGGAGGCTTTGAGATCGCGTATATGATCCCACCAGCGCCGACTCCGCAGAAGGACCCGGAGCCGGAAGAGCCCAAGGACGAGCGCGACGAGGAGGAGCTCGCGAAGGAGGCTGTTCGTGACTTGTTGCTCGCGCGCACGACCAAGCTGATCGGCAAGAAGGAGTTCATCCCGGCGTGGGAGCGACTTGCGAAGGAGTACCCGACGTACCTGCCTGTCGTGCAGGCTAAGCTGCATCATGTCGATGCGGAGGCTGATCGCCTGTTATCGCTATCGGAAGTGGTTGCTGCGGCGGATGCTGTGCTCGCGCTGATCAACGAAGATGAGCTGGCAATCTTCTTCGGGACGCGGCAGGTGCCGGGTGACGAGCCTGCAGCGCAGAAGAAGCTGCAGAAGGAGAAGGAGCAGCAAAAGAGCATCCTGATCGACGCACTGGCGCGCAAGACGCGTGCACTGGGCGACGACAATCAGTGGGAGCAGTTCCTGCAGGGGTATGCCGCGCTTCAGAAGTGGGCGGACGTGGAGACGACTCCGTACGTGCATGTGGCGCTGCTGCACGACCGTCACTACAAGACGCTCGGTCTGTCGCTCCAGCGACTGCGCAAGCTCCAAGACGCCGACAAAGCCGAGAAGGACAAAGTGACGACGGACGACAAGCTCGCGCAGCTGATCGCCGCCACGCTTGCTGAATTTCAGTGGTCGCATTGGGCCAAGCACGAGGCGCAATGGGCTCGCCGCCGCTCCCCTGTCAGTTACCGTCGCTTCTAGATGACAGACGATGATGAGTGCGGGTGTGGAAGAATCTGAAGGTATGCATGTCAAACGATATAATGCCTTCATGACTCGAGTTATGCAGCGAGAGCCTGAGCCGCCTTGAGTTCGACGCGGTGCAGTTTCGCACCGCAGTTCCCGCAGAAGTGAAACGCCTTGGGCATTCGGATGTCGCACTGCTCGCACTGCTCGTTGATCCAGTTGGACGCTGAGCCTTCGCGGCGCTCGAGGTCGAGCTGATCCATATCTGCGATGAGATCCTCGAGAGTCGGTCGCTCCTGGGGATCATTCGATGTCATCCGCGCTATCAGCTCCCACTCGGTATCTGTGAGCACGCCATCCGGTCGCTCAACAGGCACGCCAGCAAGCTTCGACATTAGAATCTCTTGATCGTCTTGCACGCCGAAGGGAATTTCGCCACTCGCTGCATCGATCACACAGAGACCAAGCGAGTACACGACAGCCTTCTCCGAGTCATACTGCGTCTGGTTTAGCTGGAGTTGCTCGGGTGCCTTCCAGCGAACGCGCTCAGAACGAGCGTGATAGCTGATTGATACTGACTCTGCTTCTATGGCCACCATGCTTGCGAAGACCATCAGCTTGACGGTGCCATCATCCATGATCCTAATATCGTATGAAGTCAGCCACGCGACAGGCACGTTGTTTTCGCGCAGATACTGCAGTCCGATCACCACTTGGCGGAATGTGGTCCACAGTTCGACGCGCTTGGTTTCATCAATGAAGGTGTCGTATGTGTTCCTCGCCTCCACTGGCTCGCACAACAAAAAGTTGAGTTTGGTCCTGAAGTTTACGCCGTAGAGCTTGAGAACATTTTCGTGGTCCAAACGAAGCCATGACGTCAACTGGCTCAATACTGTGGCATCCATCTCAATATCGGCGTCCGGCCGAAGTTCAACCGCGTCAAGTTGTTCACCACTGAAGACATCCCTCCACGATCGAATTGTTGCAGTACTTGATCGAAAAACGATGGGGTATCGTTCTTGCTTGCCCAGAATCAAGTCGGCCGCCACGACGAACCTAGGGAAGCTGTCAATCAGATCCTGCTCGCCGGCGAATCGAGTCTTCGTGCTGATGACCAAGTCGACCATTCCGGCTGACAAACCAAATGGAATGGTTGGCGGGGGGCTTGACTTGTCTCGCCCGTGAATTTCGAGCTGCTGCACCAAAAGAGCGAGAACCTCGGGGAGTTTCTCCGGGTCGCCGAGTTGCTCCAGCAGCACCTTGTCGGACAATCGGCCGATTCTTGTCGTCAACCAGTCCTCGTACGCAGAACGGTCAGCTTCCCACTCGCGGCACCAAGTGTTCGCCATGACAGCATCTTCCATCACCCCAATACGCTTGTAGATCCCTTCCGTGCGCATGTGCGTCCAGTAGACTTGGTACATGAGGCGCAGGAATGTCGCGAGACGATATAGAACGGGCTTGTAGTGCAGTTGGAACGAAATCGCCACATTGAAGTCCTGGAGAGCGTCGCCGAAGTCGGATCCAACAAGATCATACCATTCTTGGTCTATGCTTTGCAGCGCGTCGTAGAGTGCCGCTAGGCGCTCGAGAGGTCTGCAGCACAACGCTACGCTTCCTGGAAGGCTGGTACACTTGGATTGGAGCTTTTGAACTTGCCTTTTGAACTTGTCGTTGTCGAACTTCTTCGGGATCGCTGTCACAGTCGACGTGGTGAACCGCTCTTGCAGTTTGGGGACAGTACTCGAAGAAAGATGTTGACTCAGAACAGGATCCGTGAACGAAGAAATGGGGGAAGAATCCAACAAGGTGTGAGCAGTCGAGACAGGAGCGAAAGACGAGCTGTGGGCATCTGCCACCACATCGACGAGAGGTCGCTGTGTTGAGCCGCAGAACCCGCAAAAGGGATACTTGCTTGACTTTGTGCTTCCACATGCAGCACAAGTGCTGTCAGTCTTTTGCTGAGGCTCCTTGACTCCAGAGCTTTCACGTCCGCGAATGGCCGAGATGTCTGAGCCGGCTTCTGCAAACTTCTTCAGCTCTTCAGCGACAAAGCTGATGCTCACCCGGGCACTTGGGTCGAAGCAACACATCTTCTTCACGAGGTCCCATTGGTCATCGGTGCACACACTCGGACGTGGTGGGATGTGGCACATTCCGAGGTGGACCTTCACCGCTTCACCAGTGAGATGCTGCCATGGCAGCCGTGGGTGCTCTTGCTCAGTCTTGTTCATCATTGTTCCCTCAACCACGCGCAGCGCCTCAATGACACACATGGCAAAAGAGTAAACATCGGACGCAACACTCAGGCGTTCCGCACCCACATCAAGCAATTCGGGCGCCACCCAATGCCATGCCCCAGAAACGGGTTGGTATGTGTCCATCGTGATGTGTGAACTCAAACCGAAGTCCGTCACCTTGGCGGCTCCATCGCTGGCGACCACGATGTTGTTGCATTTTAGATCCCCGTGGAGAATGCCGCGCTCGTGAAGGTATTGCACGCCTAGCGCGGCCTCATGAAGCTTCAGCCAAATTTGATGCGGAAACTTGCGCAGATACTTGTCCAGTGATCCATTGGCGGCGTACTCGCACACGAAGCGTGGGGTGCCGACATGACAGGCTCCATACAGTCGAACAACGTGTGGGTGGCTCAACTGAAACCAAGTCTCGACCTCCAACATGAAGAATCTATGTTGGGCGTGTTGGACGTTCGCGGAGCTAGCTTGACCTTCGTCTCCAAGCTCACCAGGAGAGGCATCATCCGAGTCGTCAGACAGTACGAAAGATATGTCCGATAATGGCGACGAACGCCCGGTTGTCAACTCTTTGACAGCCACGTCCGAGCCGAGCCACTTGGCTTGGTAAACTCGACCAAAAGCACCGCTAGAAACACGAGACCAGTAGTCAACGACAAGCTCGTGCCACGGGATATACCATCTGGGGGTTGTCGCGAGCTCGCTAGCTTCTCCACCTTGCACGGCTTCAAGAGCACTTTTCATCAGCTCTCGCTGCTTTTCAGTGAAAGTGGAGATTGGGTTCGCAATCTCTGCACTCAGAGACTCCACGAGCAAGTTGCGTTCCTCCGCTGATTTCAACTCGCGAGACAACAGCCACGTTCCGGTGATAGGAGCCACCAGCAGGTCTATCTGCTCAATCGTATCGTTCTCGGATGGCGACTCCAGCTCACCAATGCGGAGAATTCTCCACAGCTCGTCAATGCGTGCACTAAGC
>JAADYH010000301.1:0-25654 GCA_023338125.1 Phytopythium aichiense
GAGAAGGAGCCCATCGAGATGTGAAGCGTACGGATGTGAGGTCCGTGCGTCGCTGCAACGCGCCGCATCTCGAGCAGTTCGTGCAGCGACGCCGTCTGGATGCGCAGCGAGAGCGTATCGCTTGGCTCGACCACCGCCAGCTCGTCGGGCTCAGTTTGCGTGTTGAATCTGGAGAAGGAAGGGAGCTGGGCGGCCAAATGCGTTAAGCTCGACTGCCGAGGGGTCATGTTGTCGCGGCACCAGCAGCGATAGCGGTTGGAGCTCAGATAGTGAAGCACCCTCTCTTTGACGGGCGAGGTGTCGGCGTTGGGTGTGGCCTCGTCTTGACCTTCATGAGTGGAATCGCCGAGTGGGAACGCCTGGAGAGCAGAAGGAGTTGGTCGCTCCCGTATCGGTCATTTTCTGCTTGCGGCTGGATTTGTCATCTGGCTACATGTAGCCAAAGATGAGATTTTGATGACTGTCATTCACAACAGAGCCGTCTCAGGAGACAATGTAGCCATGAAGCATGCTTCGACATGTTTCATCAGCTCACGCCGCGGTCACAAGCCTGGACGTCACGACCAACAACAGTCAATCCATGAGAATCCAAACAGCACTGGAATACATCCAATGAGACTGTAGCTGAGTCGATATAGACATGGAGATCATCGGTGACCCCATACTCGTCCACTCAAGCTGTGGTGCTGGTATGAGCGATTACCTGACAAAATGCTACTGTGTCGATCTGCCGTGTTCACACGACCTACGCCGTCGCATTGGAGAAAAGTGCTCCGCGTCAGTTGAGTGCCCTGCAGTCCTCAAGCACTCACTCTCCAGATCGACGCAGAAAAATCTAGACTCCACATCTCACCACCCGTTGTGCTTCGACGACATGGGGCAAGGGAAGTTGCAATTTGTATGATCAGCTGCGTAGTCGAGACACCTTGTGCTCGTCGAGTTCACTCGGATGAGCACCTTCGAAGCTTGCATAATGAACCCCCTCGCCGGGATGATTGAGTCGAAGGTTTTGCATTTGAGGGCTTGACTCTTGGAAGCTGAACCGAATTGTCGCCGAGTCCGTTGGACTGCTGCTTGAGCTGGGTCGGACGCTGATGTTAAGGAAGTCGGCACAAATTTAAGCTCTTATCACGCCGATCCCGCTGTTGTGCAGGTTGGTTCTGCTTCTTGCCTCGATGTTTGCGAATGAGTTGTAAGGGTCGGAGTCATGGCCCCAGTCCCCGTCTTGAGGTGGTGCGCGCGATGAGCAACTCGTGTACAACCAGAAATGGCACACGGTTTCGCACGTGTGCCCTTGAAACCCCGCCATGGTAAGTCGGATTCGCAGACTAGGGTGTTTGGCCTTGACGCGATACACTAGAGGCTCGATCATGCGCAGATACGCAGAGATCGACTCTTCTTTGACGGTCGTGACATTGCCGTTGTTGACTCGCAGAAGGAAATCGCTGGTGGCGAGTCGCAAATCGGTTCGACTTGCCGTCTCGAGGCGCTCCATCAGCACGCGGAAGGCCTCGAGCAATCGGTCCGTGGATTTTGGTCCTCCAATCGTGATTTGGAACAACCGCGAGCCGCAGCGGTAGGTTGGCAGCCCGATTACAAAATTGAACAGCCAGAGACCGGTGAAGTTTGCTGGTCGTAGCTGCAGGTCAGTGAGAAACGCGAGTCTTCCGAGCGCCAAGAGCCCGTTGTCGCCCAGTGTTTGTATCATCGTGGTAGGATGGCCTGGGAAGACGTCGCGCAGGGTGAAGCGAGACAAACGTGAGCAACTCTTCATCAGCATCATGCAGAACAAGTCGCCGACCGTGTCGCCGCTGCTCTTCGTATCCTGGTTGCAGCCCGTGTGGCACAGTGCCACGTCAAGCACCGACAGTCTGGGGCAATTGGCAATCACAAGCCGGAGGAGTGTCCCGCTCGAGAATTCACGGTCGTTTCTCGCGTAGCAAGGAACAGTGAGTTCCGTCAGCCCTGGGCGTTCCTCCCTCGCTCTCCACCGCTTCACAGCCTCGGACAGCGCGCGTAACAGCGGCTCGACTTCATCATTTGCTCCATTCTCAGTCACTTTTGTGGGAAGAACCAGCGCCTCCAGCTCAGCGCAGCGTATCGACGCAGCCTCCACGATCTTTCGCGCGTGCAGACTTGTCAACGGGATCTCGGACAGGTCCAGATATTGCAGCGTTGGCAACAGCACAAACAGCGCGTCCCAGTTGACAGGATGGAAATCGATGTACTGGAGGCTGCCGCTCAGTTCGATCCACTTCTTGTCGACGGAGAAGGAGCCCATCGAGATGTAGAGGGTGCGGATATCAGCGCTGTGTTTGGCTGCGACTCGCCGCATCTCGAGCAGTTCGTGCAACGAGGCCGTCTGGAAGCGCAACGACAGCGTGTCGCTTGGCTTGACAATCGCCAGCACGTCGGGCTCCGGCGGTTTGTTCACTCTCGTAAATGGCTGCAGCCGTTTATCTCGGCGTGTCAGGAGCGACTGCAGCAGATTCATATCGCCGATGCACGAGTAGCGATGGCGACTGGTGTCAAGACAGCGGATTATCCTCGCTTTGACGAGTGAGGTGTCGGGGTATGATGTGGCCTCGTCTTGAGCTTCACGCACGGAATCACAAAGTGGTCATATATGAAATGGACTGTCGGCCGAGCAGAACTCGTTTGTGGGTTGTCCTGTCCACCTGGCTACTTTCATGCAGCCAAAGATGCAGCCAAAGATGCAGCCAAATATGTCAGCTCATGCATTCAATACAGTATCCCTCGTCAAGCGGCAAGCACATTTTCTCCCAGCCGTGGTTGGGTTGAGCCTGCGGTCGCGCAGCCGTCGTCACTGACCTCGTGCTTGAGTTGCAGCTGAGGAAGCGAACTCGTGTCGCCACGATTCGCGAACGAAATGCTGCGATCGGGCTCGTCCACGTCCCAGTCGCTCCACTTGGGCCTCGAGCTGAACGTGTAAAGTCCAAAGTCGATCGCGTTCGCGAACTGGTGGCCGCAGAGCCCGCGCAGGGTGACGCGGACCCGTAGACTCGGGTGCTTGGACTTGACTCGATCGACCAGTGCCTTTGCATGCTTCAGATACTGCTCGCTCCACGCGGCGTCAACCCTTCGATCGAAAGGAGTGCCCGCGTTTGACACTCGCAGCACAAACTTGTGGTATGCAAACCCCAAGTCAGGCCAGTTCGCGCTCTCGATCCGCTCCATCAGACCGAGGAAGGTGTAGTAGAAGCTCATCTTGGACGCGCCGCCGACGACCGCCATGTCAAACGTCCGCAGCCCAGCAAACTCCCGCGGCAGTCGGTGCAGGAACTCAAAGATGCTGTCGCCGGTGATGCTAGCAGATCGAAAGTGCAGCCTCGACATTTGCGTGAGCATGCTGGGAGCCAGGAAGTCGAGGTCTGTGACCGCCGGAAGCGCCTCGATGGAGGGCTTGTCGAGTTCTTCCTCGGCCTCCCGCACTGTGAAGCTCTCGAGAAGCGGACACGACGCGACCACAGTTGAGCAGAAGGCGTCGCGGAAGCACTCTGCATTCGCCAGCCCCACGAGGAAACTTGTCGCCGACCATGACAAGTCCTCGACACTGTCGGTCATCCGGTGGTACACTGTAATGTCGAGCGCTCTGAGGCTCGGACAGCCCTTCAAAGCAACGCCAGCACCGAGCGCATCAACTCGGAAGTCAACCTCCGTGGTGTGCTTGCTCATATCCACCTTTGAGTCTTCCCACTCGACACAGTACTCGTCTCGATTCCACTTGGTGCAAACACGGAGCGATAGCGCCATGAGCTTCAGCTTGACGCACCGAGCTAGCGCAGCAAAGAATGGGTCGACGAAGGTCAGTACAACCCAGTGAAGCTCCTTGAGCTGCGTGCATGAGGTGTCGAAGCACTGCCAGGCAGCCAGTGCGGCCTCCCTTTGGTTGCTGGATACTGATTTCGTCAGGGACCCAATCGGCTGGTGGTATCCCTCCAGCACTTCCAAGTTGGGGCAGCAGGCGGCGATGTTCGCGATCAGCTGCGTGCTCAAAGTAGCGTCTGCCAACACTGGCACTCGGAGAATCCGTAACCCAGGCCGCTGCTCTCGTGGTCTCCACTTCTTCATCGCTTCAAACAGCGCGTGCATCAGAGGCTCGTCTTGATCTTCCAGCTCGGCTAGACGCGCGCAGCTGCGGGGAAGAACCAGCGCTTCTAACGCGATGCACCGCCCGCTCGCAGCACCCAGGATCACTCTGACGTGAGGGCTTGAGAGCGCCATCTCCGACAGGTCCAGGCGAATGAGGCTCGGCAAGTGCTGCAGGAACGCGTCCCAGTTGATTGGAAGGTAGTCGACGAGCTTGAGGCCCTCGAACAGCGCGAATCCCCCACTTCGCCCCGTAGTGAAGGAGCCCATTGAGATGCAGAGGCTCCGCACGCCCGGTCCGTGCTCAGCGGCAGCATGGCGCATCTCCAGCAACTCGCTCAGCGCGGCCGATCGGAAGCACAGCGTCAGCGTGCTGCCCTCACACACTGCGGACATTTGACGAGCGATCGCTTTCGGTCCAGGCTATAACGAGTCCAAGCACGCGTCGATGGCTGGATGCAGTCTGTTTCTCGCGGTCCGTTGAGATATGACGCCTCGAAGTTGCGACGCACACTTGGCTCGGTCTCCATTCTCAACATTCTCAAGTGAAGCCAACGCCACCATGACGAGGATGCTCGCGCGCCAAAGGTGCAGCCACGAAGAACCAGCACGGGTGCTCCCGTGGATTCCCGGCGGGTGAACCGCTTCGATGAGGACACGTACATCGAGGTGCCAGCTCTCCAAGACGCTTGTGCATGGTTTGGATACCCTTATGGCACGGACAACGGACTCGGTGATGGCGGTCCGATGAGCACCCATGCCAGCTCAAGGAGACAGTGGGCGTACTTTTGCGTCGTGTTTTGTATTGTGGGCGTTCGAAAACGCGGTGCTTTGACCATCACTCCGCGCCTCTTTTGGCGCCATGATGCTGAGCATTGCATTTCGATTCCCTCGACGGCAGTCCGGCCGACAGCTTCCTCCGCATCATCCCCGCCTCCTCCCCCGGTCTCAAGGCGCGCCGATGGAAGACGAGGACGACTCGTACGGCTTCGGCTCGTACGCGCAGCTGTTCGACGGCGACGCGGTGGCCTCGGCGGACCCGGCGCCGGCGCTGGACGCGGCTGCCGTGCGCCGCTTCTGGATGCCCGAGTACCTGCTGCGGCAGCTGCGGCCGTCCCCGAGCGGCGGCGAGACGGGCTTCGGCACCAAGGAGTTCCAGCACGTCGCCGCGCGGCTGGACGGCTGCGTCGTGGACGGCGGGCTGGGCCGCGTGAGCCTCGCGCACCCGCGGGACGCGGCGGGCGGCGGCGTCCTGTGGCTGCAGGCCGCCAAGTCGGACAGCAACGCGCAGCAGCGGCGCAGGCGGCAGCTGGGCGTCGACGCGCGCTCGCCCGCCGCGCTGTTCGTGCCGCTCACCGACGTGGAGAGCGTCACGGCGACGGCGGTGCAGAACACGGTGCAGGCCGTCGAGCTGGCGCTTGTCGGTGGCCACGTGCTGCACCTGGCGTTCCTGCCAGGTCGGTCTCTGCTGCCGCGTTGAGGTTATGGACGCGGTTTGACCGAACCAATTGCTGCTGCAGGCCCGTTCTTCCACGCGAACCACCGCGACGAGTTCCTCGCCATGGTCAACCAGCGGCTGGAGGCGCAGCGAGGCGCCGGAGGAGCGCGTAGGACTGAAGGGGAGGCCTCCGACGCCGACAGCGCTCGGCTAGAGAGTCCTCGTGATGGTAACAAGACGCCCTGTCAGGCTGAAGCTGAAGCAATGGCAGACACGACCAGGAGAGACGCGTCGCTACAGGTGGACGTCAGCAAGGAGGCAATGCGCGCGCTGGTGCGGAGATACTCGACGCTGGACGCACTCAGCGACGAAGCGATCCAACTGGCGCGGCAGGTAATACGCCTCAAGGCTGGCGAGCTTTCCAAACTCGCCATCAGCTCTAACTCCTCCTTCGCGATTCGGCAGGTGCACGAGGCCACGGGGTACCACCTGGGCCCGCTGGCCAAGAAGTTCCCGCGGTTCTCGGCGGACGCGACGCACCGCAAGCAGGCGGTGCAGCAGCTGAGCAAGTTCCTGACCAAGATGAACGACGAGTGGTCGCGCGCGGACGCGCACCGCGAACTCCACACCAACACGCGGTCGTTCCGGAACCAGGACGAGCTCTTCCAGTACACGGACGCCGCCACTGGCGAGGACGTGAGCCCGCGCTCCTACGAGTCACGCTACGCGCAGTACGCGGGGCTGGACGACAGCGATCCGATCATTAGGTGCGTCTCGTCCGGGGAAGCAGCGAGCGAGAGAGTCAACGCGGCCAATTCCTACAAGGCGAAGCTGTCGGTCCTTCTCGGTGTCGATGTATCGTCGAGCTGCGTCATTGACGAGGCGTTCTTCAAAGACGACCCAGCAGGTAGGCATGCCGACATGAGATTGTTGATTGGATCCTACGCAAGTAGACTCACGTCTATGCTCTGTGACCCAGACGGCGACTCGCAACAGGATTCGGTACCAGACATGCAATCCGAGGCAGCAGCGGCGCGTCAGACACTGTGGCAGCGGTGGGAGGCGGCCTTCTCCGATTACATGAAGCAGCGCGACGCCATCACCGGAGGTTTGGGTGTGAATACCGCGACTGTGACTTTCCAGGCAAGCTCGTCTGGAGGTAAGACGATCTGCTTGCACTGTGTTCCGATGCTTCACAAGGCTGACATGTTCGCGTGTGTGGTAGCAGCAGCGCGAAAGCGGCCCCGGGATCGCCGGCGAAGCATCTTGGCTCCCAGTGAAGTCGCTGGTTTGGACGAGCTGGTTGCGACGAACGCATCTTCATCAGAGAGTGCCCCACACGACTCTGAGCCGAGCCCTTCACATGGAAAGCGCCGAAGACGCTCTTCAAGCTCCTCGCTGGAGCAGCCCGTTGATAGCACTTCAGCGAGGAGGAAAGCTCGCCGCCAAAGCATCACTGGCGCCGTCGACACGTCCGTGCTTGCGTCTGGCGAGAGCAAGGAAGACGCTCAGAAGTCAGCGGGGACGCCAGCTCATCCGAAGCGAGGTCAGCCTTCTTCATTGAAGGCTTCAAGCAACGACGGCGAAGCCAGGGACGAGAACAAGGAGCATCAAGAGGAGCTGTGCCAGTTGTGCTTCAGCGAGCGCGCCGACGTGGAGATGGATCCTTGCGCGCACCGAGTGTGCGGGACCTGCTGGGAGCGACTTGGTGCTGGTGGTGGCGGGACTTCGGACAGCTGCGGACAGCACATGTGTCCGTGGGACCGAGAGCTCGTCTCCAAGCGGTGAACGGATATTGAAGCGTGGAGCGAGGTTAGATGTGGTGGCTGGCGCATGGCGGTATAAGCTGGAGCCTCGCCTTCCAGCAGAGAACTCCTTCCCGGCCATCGTTGTCTTCCCTAGCCCACGCAATGATCCGTGCACATTGATCATGAATCGTGGGGATGGTTCCTATCCGTCTCTGCAATCGACTTGTATCGAAACGACTGCTGACGTGTGAAAAGCGGCGCGCAGCTTGGCTGTCGATTCTCTCGGGCCTGTTGCGATCACCGATCACCAAGACGGCGGCAATAGCGCGGCAAGGAGTGTCGTGGCGCTTGCTCTCGACCTCTTGCCGCAGTTGCTCCTGGTCGCGTCCGAGTTCCTGCTGATCGCGTCGCTCGTCAAGCACGAAGGTGAGGACGAGCAAAGCCTGACAACCCAGATCAAGCTGTGCCTGGCCATTGTGGACGTCGGGTTCCACATGCAGAGTATTTTGCTCCACGATGTTCGCGCACATAACAAGGTTGGAGTTGAGTCGAGTGATTCGGTATATTTAGACATTCAGGCGGAGCAGTGGCGCGTGAACACCACCTGCGTCCGCGTCCACAAGCAGTTGTGTGTGATTTCCTCGTCGCATGTGAATGGAAATGAGTGCTGACGAGGTCGGGAGGTCGCTTGCAGGTATGGACTGCAGCGTGGCAGCCGATCTAACGGTCGACTCCAGTCTGAGTGCACAACGCAAGCTCGCCCCCCTCCCTCGCCACAAAGCGCCGATTTCCTTCGTTGGGTTTCGTGATCCGCAGACAGCGCAACAGTCGTCGACCGTCGGCGCTCGCGAAGTCAAGAAGCCCAAGGCGACCATTCATTCCAACTCCCGCAGAAGGCCGCTTAGACCTGGATGTCCTTGACGGTCTCCCACGTGAAGTCCTCGTCCTCGCGGCCGAAGTGGCCGTACGCAGCGGTCTTCGTCATGATCGGGCGCTTCAGCTTCAGGTCGCGCTGAATGACACCCGGGCGAAGGTCGAAGTTCTTCTTGATGATCTCCACCAGGTCGTCGTCCGTCAGGCCCTCCTTGACCGTGCCGTACGAGTCCACGTGGATGCTGAGCGGGTACGGCACGCCGATGGCGTACGACAGCTGCACGATCACGCGGTGCGCGAGGCCCTTCTTGACGACCGACTTGGCGACCCAGCGAGCCGCGTAAGCAGCCGAGCGGTCGACCTTCGTCGTGTCCTTGCCCGAGAAGGCACCGCCACCGTGGGCACCCCAGCCGCCGTACGTGTCGATGATGATCTTACGACCCGTAAGACCGGCGTCGCCGTGGGGGCCGCCAATCACGAACCGTCCAGACGGGTTCAGGTGGTACACCGTCTGGTCGTCCAGGTACTTCTCCGGGATGACGGCCTGGATGACGTGCTTCGTCAGGTCAGCGGCGATCTGCTCGTTGGTCACATCGTCGTTGTGCTGCGTCGAGATGACGACCGTGTGCACGCGCTGCGGGATCATGCGCCCGTTCTCCTGCTTGTACTCGACCGTGACCTGGGTCTTGCCGTCCGGGCGGATCCAGTCGAGCGTGCCGTCCTTGCGAACCTCCGTGAGCTTGGCGCCGAGCTGCGTGGCGAGCACGTGCGACAGCGGCATGAGCTCCTCCGTCTCGTCCGTGGCGTAGCCGAACATGATGCCCTGGTCGCCAGCGCCGACATCCTCGTCCGTGACCGAGTCGACCGACTGCGCGATGTCCGGCGACTGCTGCTCGATGGCCACGATCACATTGACCGTCTTGTAGTCGAGGCCCTTGGCCGGGTCGTCGTACCCGATCTTCTTGATCGTGTCACGGATGACCTTCTCGTAGTTGACGACCGCCTTGGTCGTGATCTCGCCGAAGATCATGACCATGCCCGTCTTGGCGCACGTCTCGCAGGCCACGCGCGAGTTCGGGTCCTCGGCCACGCACGCGTCCAGCACAGCGTCCGAGATCTGGTCGCACAGCTTGTCCGGGTGGCCCTCGTTCACCGACTCGGACGTGAACAGGAACGTGCGCTCCGACTTGGTCTCCGTCTGGGTCATCTTGGCTTCTTGGGGGAGCGAACGAACGAACGGACTTGAGCAGTCGGCGAGAAGAACGGAAATGGACCACCGCATGTGGTGGTCGGCTGCCAACCGACCGACCAACACCACACCACACTTGCGAGTTGAATGGAAGAAAAAAACCTTCGTGAAAAAACCTCGTGGATGAATGCCTGGCAGCCATTGGTTCGTGCTCGTGTGGGACGAGGTCGGGCGGGATTTTGGCCAATCCAGGCGCGACAAATGGGGAGACAGGAGCCAATCGGAGAGCCAGAGGGAGCCCTGTCAGGCTGTTCAAAGCCCCCTTTCGCCCCCACCGCGTCTAATCTTGAGGTGAGTATGCAGACGATGCCGCCACCTTTGGATCCGCCCGCAGCGAGTGAGGCCTCCTCATCACGATCCCACCTCATCACAGCTCGAGCAATGCGCAAGCCGGTGCGAGGCCTGTCGTTTGAACGGCGAAGGCGTCATGTTGCCGATCGACCGGCGGGGAGCAAGACATGAACACGCAGAGATCCCGCCGGTGCGAATCCGCGCGCCACTGGGGAGGGTCGGACAGGATTGGGAAAGAAGCGGGCCACGCGTCGAGAACACAAAAGGAATCCGCGGCGACCACGAATCAGGTCGAGCTCTGCGACGACGTGGCGCATCCATCTATGTTTGACAGGGTATCCGATGATACAGTACATTAGCCTACCCCTACGGTATTGCGAAACACGGCGAATTCTCAAACACGCCAATTTTGGAAAGGTGACATCCTCTTATTTGACAGAATAACCCGTCGAAAATGTCGAAAATGTGGTTGTGATGCCTTCGGTCAGGTTACACACTGAGCCAGGATGAATGGCTTGCTGCCGGCGCTGACATGGGGCACGTGGGACGACGCGGACTTTGAGCGCTTCCGCCGCGCTGGTGCCGCGTTGGCGGGCACGACGTCGCCACGTGACGCGCCTAGTGACGATGCGGAGGTGGCGACGGCGCAGCAGAGCGCCAAGAGCCGCCGCAAGCTGCAGAAGAAGGGGCTGCGCGCGCCGCGCGACTCGCGCCAGTGGTTCGAAGAGCTGCAGCAGCGCGTGGACGCCTCGCCCTTCGGCGGGGACGCGTGCGTCTACAGCTGCAACCCGCTGCAGTGCGCGCACTCTCCTGATGTCGCCCGGGACGCGCTGGTGATCCCGTGGGACGCGCTGCCCGAGGGCATCCACCCGCGCGACGGCAAGCTGCCGCCGCTGCGCGCGCGCAACAAGCGGCAGCAGGTCGAGAACCTGGCCGTGTTCCTGCAGCGCATCCTCCGGTGCGTGTTGATCGAGACATGGGCTGTATTCAAATGAGGTGGCTGACGTTGATTGGGGATGCGCGGTGTAGCCCTGGAGACGTCGTCGTTGAGTTCTGCGCGGGCTCCGGGTATGTGGCGCTGCCACTCGCGTGCCTCTTCCCCGCCTGCAAGTTCGTGCTGCTCGACAAAAAGGCGCCGTCGCTCGCCATCGGTTCGTCGGATTGCCACGCCCCAGTCTTCATGGAGGTTCACGATGCTGACGCTTGTGTCGGACGCCGGTCTATCTCCAAACATTACAGCGGAGGAGCGCGTGGCGGCGGCCAAGCTCTCCAACGTCGACATCTTTTGCGGGTTCATCGACGAGTACGACCAGCCGTTCGACGTCGGGATCGCGCTGCACGCCTGCGGCGAGGCGACCGACATGGCCATGGAGAAGTGTCTGAAGGCGGACGCAGCGTATGTCATGGCTCCGTGCTGCGTGGGCAAGATCAAGCTGAGTGCGCTCGAGTACCCGCGGTCGGACGCGCTCACGTCGACGCTCTCGCGTACCGAGTTCGAGGTGCTCGCCCGCGCTGCTGACTTTGGACACTCGAGCACGGACGCGCTCTCGCACTCGGACGTGAACCGCCGGCGCCGCCGCTGCAAGACGCTGCTCGAGCGCGACCGCAACGTTCGCGCCGAAGAGGCAGGGTACCGGACGTTCATGTTCGTCATGCACCCGCGCACGGCCACGCCCAAGAACGACGTGCTCGTCGGGTTACCCGCAGGCTGGAGCGAGCACAAGCTTCTCGGAAACGATGAGGGCGGTGGCACCTCCCCCTTCAGGTGGAAGTCAACGTGTTCATCAACCGAACTGACAGAGGTCGAGACTCGCAACGCCATCTTTGGCTCGGCAAGTGAGTGAGTCACCAACTTGAAGTATCAGTGCAGTGACGCTGAGAGCATGGAGAATTGACGGCATGCATGACACAAAGACGCTCAGTTGGGAGCCAAATAGATGGTAGAAGTTGACTTTCGACTGATGGAACTGCTTGATGTTCGGGTCAATTGCTTCAGCGGCCGCTTCGGACGCTCTGAGCGACGCGAGCGAGCAGTTTGTTGGCGTCGTCGCGCGAGACGTCGCGCACGTTCATGAGAGTCAGCACCTCCACCTCGCCTGCACCGCTGCCTCTCCGGTCGACGCGGAAGCTCATGACGCCCTCGAGCGTCATCAGAGCGAATTGCATGCGTGCAGCCCAGCGGTGGGCGATCGCAGGCGTCTGCTGCATGGCGCGCGTGAACTCGGCGCAGGAGACACCCATTAGGCTGGCCACGAATGCAGGCGCGACGTCCGCTTGGCGCACTTGGGAGCAGTCCTCCACGAGCACACGCAGCTGGTACTCGCCCGTCTGGAACTGGAAGCCCACCACCGACTTGATGAACGCGCGCACCTCCACCATCTGCGGCTGTGGTCGTGAAAGCGGCTGCAACGCTGAGAGATGCGGGAAGCTTTGCTTGCTCGAGAAGTACAGGAACGGCTGGGATGGATCAACTACTGGTAGCGGGGGACGACTGCTGTACGCGCTAGTGCTGGTACTGGAAGCGATTGTCGCTGTCTTCCGATCGCTTATGGCGGTGGCATTGTTTACCCGAGGCGGCTGCGGAGCTTTTTGCACTTGATCCGTTCCGATGGGGCCAGGTCCGATGGCAGAATGCGGCCTCTTCCTCGCACTTGGGACCGAAGATGGCGGTTCTTGAGGAGTTGGTGGTGGATGTCGAGGTGTGTTGGGGCTGTAGAAGAGGTGCTCCACCATCGGATCCGTGTTGTCGCTCGCGCACTCCTCGTCGGAGGAAATGATGTCCACGAAAACTGGTGGTGGAGGGCCCTGAGCCTGGCGCTTCGATGTGGTATTTGATGGTTCTGTGTGATGATTTGACGCCAGTATTTCTGGGGTCTGCCAAGCCGAGTTCGTCGCCGTCCCTGCTGCTTGTTGCCTGACTGCTCTTGAACTTGCTGCGACGATTGTAGATGTGACCACAGCTGCGCTCGGAGGTGGAACAGCATCTCTGCTGAGCTCAGTTACGTCTGACATCAGCGCGCTGGCCGAGCCAAACTGCGCGGTCGTGAGGGCGGCGGCGTAGACGCCTGAGGGTTTGCTGCCGCCCTGGCCGTCGTCGAGAGCCTGCGTCTGATTCTGCGAAGCCAATTCTGCTGAGGCGCTGAGCAGCTGACAGTTCTGTGGTGTTAGCGTCAGCATCCCATGGCGGACATTCACGTTCTGCATGGCAACCTGCGCCGCCATCAGCCAGAGGTTAGTTGCTGCATTTGCTGACGCGGCTGACAAGCACACCAACGAACCTTCGAGCCACGTGGCGTCTGCACAGAGAATTGCGGCAACCACTGGAACTCGAAGCCAAACGCGAGCTGGTGGCCATCCGTGAAGCAAATCTTGAGCGTCCGCGTCGGCCCGCGCGCATCTTCCGTGCGGTGCTCAAAGTTGGCGCCAATGTTGACGACGTCCACGATCTGCTCACCGCGTGCACCACCAAGACAATCAACTCTCCGCCCCATCGACAAGCAGTCCGCACTCTACCGCAATCAACGCGGTCGCACCTGAAGGATGCACGTGCCCTGGATGGTGACGCCGTGGAGCACTCCGACGTTCTCGGGAAGCGCCGGACGGCAGCTCTCGCGCAGGTCGTCATCCAGCAGGCGGCCGAAGAGGAAGGCCGGGAACGAGTCGGGCGGCGGGGATGGCGACAGGGCCCGGAAGGCCGTGCGCTGCCGCTCCGCCCATGCCGCATCGATGCCGTCATACGGGAGCGCGGCCATGCCGGCGGATCGCAATCCGTGTCGGCTGATACAGGGATTTTGGCGGGAATGGCCGAAATGGGTTTTCCCGCCATATTACCATGATTTCAACCAATCCGACAAGCGTACATTTCTAAAATGCTGTATTATGGCCAATCAGAGATGAAGCAAATAAGCTTCAAGCCGATGGATGCAATGTGTGCCATTGACGCAGCACTTCGTCACAAGCCATCCGATCAATGCTAGCATGCATTCTAGCCTCTACAACAGCCAGCGCGCGGGACGCACTCGACGGGAGAACCGACAGCCGACCGGCCGCACTGTCACCTGCTTTGAGCCCCGGCTACACGGTCTGCTTCACCACGCCGATGCTCACGGCGTCGGGATCACGGTGCTCGGTGCTGTAGGCGACCACGGGACGAGCGAACGGGATGGCCTCGGCGTTAGCGCCGCCTGGGAGCAGGTGGTTGGCGAACTGGGCAAGGAGACAGAGCGCATCAACGTCAAATCCGGGCCGTAGAGGACTACCGCCAGGCGAAGCACTCACGTCTGGGTGCTGGCGCAGCGCGAGCACCTGTGGCAGCTCGACGAGGTGCAGCTTGGCGAAGCGCACGACGACCAGTCCGCTACCGACACTCAGCAGGAACAGCACCAGCATTCGCATCACCGAGTCTTGGCGGCACCGAGCGAGCAGCACGAGGCAGGCGACGTAGGCGGCGACGAACAGCGCAAAGACGAGCGCGCCGCGCGAGACGTAGTAGCGCCTGATCTCCACCGACGTCAGCGACACGGGGAACGAGCCCGCGTACTTGGCGATCTTGCGGTGGTAGTAGCCCATGATCTTGAGCTTGTACATGTCCTCCGCCATCTCAATCTGCGAGCCAGCACGTGTGAGGCCGCCAGCGGATCAAGCGGCTGGAACTAGCGGGTCAGGACGCACCTCGTGCCAGTACTGCCAGCGCTTGTCGCGTCCTTCGGGCCACAGGACGAAGTAGCGGTGCTGGACACCATCGATCCACCCCGTTAGCTGTCATTCAGCAGGAAGAACGGCCGCCGCAACGCACCAGATGGACGAACAGCTCGATCCCCGCGACGGCCGCGACGACGGCGGCAGCGGGCGAGCGAACGCGCCAGTCGCGCAGGTAGAACACGACGCAGGCGGGCAGCACGAACACGAGCAGCACGCGCGTGAGCCCGAGCGCCAGGTAGGCGCGCTCCTGCCGCGCGAGCGCCGCGTTGTTGAGGTGCGGCGCGAAGCTGCGCACGACCATCCGCTTGTGCGCGCAGTCGGCGCCGTCCAGATCCAGGTCGGCGGGGGTCATGGCCGCTAGTGGACGGCAAGGATGGCAAGCCAAGGGCGTCACTCCAGGAGCCGCGGGTCGAGGCTCGCCGCTTCTTCTCCAGACTCGGACTCGCCACCGTTTCATGCCTTCTGGACGCCACCTTCGATCATGAAGTCATGGTTTAGTGTAACCACATTAGATGTGTTCTTGTGACTGAGTTATAAAATATCTTTGGAAACTTATCAACATCCTTCAACACATTATGATTCTATCTAAAAAGGGATCATAAATGTGTTTTTTAACACACACATCACCCTTTTTAGAAATATATTCGAAACTCACCCGCTCCTCATACAAAAGTCAAACGAACGGAAATATAAATATTTATAACACCTTGGCAAAAAGAGTGTCAGATATATATGTTTTAAAACAGGTGCATCACCCTTTTTACGAATAGTACCAACATAGAAGTGGAATTTGAGCTAAAATGTCAACGAATTTTATACTGAGTAAAGTGGCAAGAAAATTGGCTGTGAAAAATCAGTACCATCAACAATACTACAACAACACTAGTGTTGTTGGACTCTCTATTTTGAAAGATTACCGGAACGGTTGAAGAGAAGTATGAATGGTTATTTGGGTTTTACACCATGACTGATATTGTTGCGGAATATGTATGAGCAATATATAATGAGACGGCGTCATACATTGTGTACCAAGAACTTCCAAACAGCATAATATTAACTTCCGTACCGTGTTTTGTCATCGAGCTTGCAAATTGTTTTCGACAATAACAAGGTTATCGTCGGAATTGTTGTAACGAATTACTCATTTGGCTGGATACGAATGGTCATAAATCGATAAAAGAACACCCTGTCATTTGTGCACCCGTTGGTTAAAATGTGGTGAAAGTTGGTAAAAGTGTCAGCTTTTCACGATCTCATACAAAAAAAATGCACTCGTTGACAAACCATAAAAACGCGTAACCTTCCAGTCACCTTTTTATTATATCGAGTAATCTGTCTTTTAATTGAATATGGCTTCAAATATTTTGAAGAATATCTAAATTTATCCGATGATTATTTATATCGACGCCTGGATGATTGTAAAATGTTGAGTGATGTGACTTTTGTATGCGATTCTCTCAGTCTTCATACTGAAACCGAGTCAAAAACGGATTCATAAAATCGAGGTAAAATATGGCACTCCTCGTCCTAATCCGCTGATACAAGCTGCCATTACTGGAGCTCCACGGTGACGGCGTCGGGCGACGCACTCGTCTCCGCAGCGGCGTCGCCGTCGCCGGACGAGGACGACTTGACCTTGCTGAACGTCTTCTGCAGCGTGATGGTGGCCTGCACCGTGTTGACGGCCGCCTTGAACTTGCGGCGCGCGTTGAAGCGGCGCAGCTCCTCGAGCGCGCTCGTGAGCTGCACCGTCGCCACCTGCGTGCCCGTGACCCAGCGGTGCGCCAGCAGCTGGTCGACCGTCGCGCTGTCATAGAAAACAACCAGATGGCAAGTGCCAGTGAGCCTCGATTCGCAGGAGGTCGAGCTCGGCAGGCGAGTGCGCACCGTTGGGCGGGGTCCACCACGAGCATCTGCGAGATGAGGTCCTTGGCGTCGTCCGAGACGTGGTCCCAGTAGGGCGAGTCGAACTGGAACTTGCCCTTCTTGATCTTCTTGAAGAGTGCGTTGTGGTTATCGTCGTGGAACGGCGGGTAGCCGCACAGCAGGATGTACGTGATGACGCCGATGCTCCAAATGTCGACCGTCTTGCCGTACGCCTTGCCCTCCAGGATTTCAGGCGCCACGTAGCCGGGCGTGCCGCACGCCGTCACGAGCCCGTCGCCGTCGATCTCCAGCTTCTTGGCAAAGCCAAAGTCGGCAAGCTTGATCGAGGCGTCGTCGTCCTTGCTGGTGAGCAGCAGGTTCTCCGGCTTGAGGTCGCGGTGCACGATGTCCGCGTCGTGGCAGTACTTGATCGCCTCCAGCAGCAGCTTGACCAGGTCGCGGGCCTCCCGCTCGCTGTAGTACGACTGCGCATCACACGCGTCCCGAGTTAGCTGCGCCGAAGCGGATGGCATCTAGGCAACTACCAGCACGGACTCACCTTCTCGACGATGCGGTCGAAGAGCTCGCCGCCGGCCATGAACTCGGTGACGAGGTAGTAGTACTTGTCCTCGGCGAAGAAGTCGTGCAGGATCATGATATTCGGGTGGTTCATCTGCTTGAGGATGGCGACCTCGGTCGTGAGCGCCTCGATGTCCTCGGCCTGCAGGCCGTCGCGCTTGATGCACTTGATGGCGTAGCGCTGGCCCGTGGGCTTGTGCACCGAGTCGCGCACGACCGAGAAGGTGCCCGAGCCGATCACCTTGCCGAGCGTGTACTGCTCCTCGAAGCTCGTCGCGTTCGGCACGCTCGGATCGCTCGGCGCCTTGGCTTCCGCGGGCTTGTGCTGCTCGACCCCGTTGGCCGTCACCACGGGCTCGGCGCCCACGATGTCTTGCTCCTGCGGGTCGACAAGCGTCAGTTCCGACCAAGAAGATGTTGAGCTACCAAAGAGCGCACGACGCGACGTACCGGCTTGGAGCTGACGCAGCCCATGGTCGGACGGAGAGGGAAGAAGAGGCTTGGGCGGGTGCAGTCGGGTCGGTGAATGCCGTGGACGCGGCGGGCTGCAAGCGGAGGCGGAGGCGGAGGCGAAGGCGAAGGTGAAGGTGTGGCGGTCTCGCCAGGCGATACGACGCTACGGACCTTTCTCGCGTTGTATCAGCTAAAAATAGCCAGCGGTCCGATTCGCGGGCAGTAACGTGGGCATACAGTTTTCAAGATGAATGGGGATAAGGATGGGAGGAGGGTGCACCCTATTATTACGTTCTCGGTGTAATACTGCCCCTATATAAGGGTGGAATCATCGATAAATCTGATATGATATATGTGGGTGCGGTTCCCAAGCATACAAAAAAGGAAGATTGGTGAGGCGATACAAGACAGTTGAACGACTAACACGACTCTTAATTAAGGGTGTAATAGAGAGCTGGTGGATCCGTCGGGAAGGGTGAAGCCATCCACAAAAGCGGATCTTGTGGGTGAGAGAGATGGCTGCCTTCAAGTGGTGAAGGTGAACTTGTCTCCCTGCAAACAAGGGCCTCAGAACGAGAGCCACGAGGTCAGAACACGCACACGTGGATACGATCGCGAGGAGATTCGATGGTGCGAATGGATGGTCTGAGGCTGTGCGCACCTGTCGGAGCTTCGTGTTGAGCTTGGGCTCGGCGTACGAGATGCGCTTGAGGCGGCGCGTGACGCGTCGGGGCCGCGCGCCGGGCGTTGGAGGGGAGTAGATGGTCACAATGAAGCTCTGCGACGTAGAGACACCTTGGTGCTTGCGGGCACTCGTCTGGCGGGAGTTTGACGGCCTGGAGTGCTTGTCCAGTCCATAAGGCGATCCCTGGACAGCCAAACGGTGAGTGTGGACATCGTGATATCGAGCAACCACAGCGAGCACGAACCTTGCGAGCCTTCGCACGAAGTCTCGACGCGGTGTACGATACTTCTTCGTCTCGAAACCGTGCGTGTTGGTGTGCCTCTTCTAAGGCCTGCGGGCTCTGCTCCTCGGATGCGAGCCTTGCTCGGGAGGACAGCTCATTCTCCTGTTGCAGTGTGTGAATGGGAGGGAACCAACTTGCTAGGATGCCCGCGGTGGCTCCAAGATCATTGGAGCATCTCACCCACCTCTGATATGGTCGAGATGACTCCCACGCCGAAGTCGCTGTCGCGTTGATCGTCTTCTGCTCTCTGGTTGCTGTTGTACAGGCCTAGAAACAGCACATCGGAGTCGGAAGCATGAGTCCCCACCTTCAATGCGAGTTGCTCGTCGTCCACACCTCGCATGCCTTGCTCGGGCATGTATGTCTTGATGATTGGAGACAACGCGCGCGGCTTCTTTTTGGCCTGCACAGAGACAAAGCCTGTCAGTCCATTTGCGAGCCGCAAAAGGTCTCCGAGGTCCTCTCACTCGGCGGGTCGGCGAGCACGCGGGCTCCGGCTCGTCATCGTCATCGTCCAGTTCGTACTGCGTTCCCCGCTCGCAGACTACGATAGCAGCATATAAGTAAGTGCCTGTAAGATAGGCCAACGCATCCGCTCTCGAGCTGGGCGTGACGCTTACCCTGCTTTCTCCCGTACTGCTCGTTCGCCCACTGCGCAACTGCAGACGAGATCGACGGCAGCAACCATGGCGCGGTGGATAGATGTCAATGACGCAGAGAGGAGAGGCAGGCACGGTACGGTCTCTCCGTACGCTTCTCCGCGAACGTGTCCGTCCTGATGCTTCGCACTGTCTCGATGACGCAGGCGCCAGCGCAGATCAGCCACACCCACTGCCCTCACCTAAGCCAGGCGCCTCTACACACGCAGAGCAGCAGCTCGCACCTCGCGTGAGCTCCATCTTGGAGGCGTTCTGCACGCACGGAGAAGTGGAAAGGACGGACGCATGCGCCACGAGTTAGCCGCGTCCCTGCCACCGCTCGCGCTGCGCAGATCGTACCAGCGCCTTGGCCAGCTCGCGGTTCTTGTCCGCGAGCTCCGCTGCCTGTTCGCGCAGCTCCTGCAGTTCCTGCATGGCGCCGTAGGCCAGTCCGATGCTCTTCCTCGCACCGGCGCCCCGCACCATTTCGCCCGTCCGACAGCAATGCCCAAGAGTGATGCGTCTCTTCTGGGTGAAAAGCAGGCAGGCTGGCTTCAACTGAATAAGCCTCTGAAGTGTAATAATTCGTATCCGAGTTGGGAGGTTATTCGTGCGTTTTTGATTTTGAAAAGGGAGGGGGTACGGTGTACGCCCTCAGGGTTACACAAGCAACAACAACAAGCGGGCATGGCGAGCAGCAACCCGATGGCGAGCGACCCGCCGGCGCTCGTGTTCCCGCGGCCGCGCACGCTCGAGCTGCGGCGCATGGAGGTGCTGGAGGCGCAGGTGCGCGAGCTGCGCGCCGAGGTGCGTGGGCTCAAGGCGCAGCTGCACGCGGCGCTTCAAAACCCGGCAGGAGTCGGCGGCGGACGTGGCGGTGGCGGTGGCGGCGTCGCACCGGTTCCTGCCGCTCCCGCGACGACCGAGCCGCCGCCGGTGCTGCTCGCCACCAACGGTGGAGACCTGGGCGCGGCCTCCAAGAAGCGCAAGCGTGCCGCGACGCCAGCGTCCCCGACAGACGCGGCGGACGACGCGACGTCGCTGGCTCCGGAGCCGGACGCCCCGACCGCGGCGATTCCCTCGATGCCGACCGCGGCGGCGGTGGCGACGGCGGCCATGAACGCCGCGGGGCCATCGGCGCACTCGCTGGTGCAGACGACCGAGTTCCGGGAAACGCGCTCGGCCCTGGGCGTGACGGGCCGCAAGCTGCGGCAGCGCTCGTGCAAGGTCTGCTCGGTGCTGCGCGGCGACCGCAAGCGCGCGTACGAGACGACCTTCTTCTGCGAGGAGTGCACGGCCAGTCGCGGCGGGGGCAACGTGTACCTGTGCGACCGCGTGCGGCAGCACGAGGGCGACGGGTACCGCGGCGTCACGTGCAGCCAGATCTGGCACGTGCTCTGGGACAGCGGCAAGGCGCTGCCAGTCAACGGCACCACCATCCGCATGCGCCGCACGCGCAAGAGCGAGCCGGAGGGGTCCTCGTCATCGTCGCCAGCCAAGGAGGACAAGCCGACCGGCTGAGGACGCGGGGGCTCGGCCCGCGGCTCGTCAACGTGTCTGTCGGAGAGAGAAACGTCATGTGAATGAACGCCGTCCACTATATATAGACTGCTGCCTGCGACAGTCGTCTCTCACCGCATGCAACTCGCTCCGCTCCCTCTTCTTCTTGATCACTAGCAGCAGTGCTTTTGCCCGGTGGGTCTTATGACCGCGGTATCACCCAACCACTCGTGCTCGAAGCTCTGGCCGAGGCGGAAGTGTCCCGGTGCCCCGTTCTCTCTCACTTCCAGAATTGGGAGTCACTCCGCAAGTCACCACGGCCGAGTGGTGGGTGGCTCGGTGGCGGTGGAAGCTGTACGCATCCTCGGCGACGTCGTTGTCGTCGACTAGCGCTGGACTCGCTCCAGTGTGGGCGTGCTAGCTATCGAGCAGGAGAATGAGGCACAACGACATCGCCACCGACCCGACGGAGTCGACACTCAAACTCGACACGATGGCCATCACGTCTCGATGTCACGATCAGAGCAGTGGCCACGTGAGTCGAGCCAGTGCCTCGACTACGATCACCAAGACAACCTGCGTCTCATCACTGAAACCGGTGACAGGTCCATCGCTGCCGACAAGCCGAGACGGAAGCTGCTCGACAGACAGTAACCAGCAGCCACCATCGGAGATCCGAGTACCGCCCACAAGGCTGGATGTCTGCATCGTGGCGGTTCCGACTCGGTCGAGTCACGCATCGATCTCCTCCCAGATCAAGCCCAAGACCTTTCCAGGCGTCGTGGAATCTCGAAAGTCGAGCTCCCTGCGCTCTGCGACTCCATCGTCACCAGAGTGCGTTCCTATGGACCTCTCATACGTTCGAGACGCTTCTTCTCACCGTGTTCGTGCTCTACCGCTGTGTTAGGCCACCAGCATTCACCATTGAGACGAACGTGGCTGACAGCGAGGCCAA
Organism: Phytopythium aichiense; assembly: GCA_023338125.1. Lineage (NCBI taxonomy): Eukaryota > Oomycota > Peronosporomycetes > Pythiales > Pythiaceae > Phytopythium > Phytopythium aichiense. The sequence continues at coordinate 21,370 of JAADYH010000301.1, forward strand.
CAACAAGCTCGCGGCGCTCGCGGTCGACGTGCGTGCTGGGATCGCGGCCAGAGTCCCTCCCGTCCTCGTCGAAGACTGCACTGGTGGCGTTTACCTGCTCCGCACTCGAGCGCAACGCCTTGCTGCGGTCTTCAAGCCCGCGGACGAAGAGCCCTACGCACCGAACAACCCGAAAAGATTCCGCCCTGGCCCGTCTGCATGCGGCGGTGTCAAGAACTCACCTCCTAAGCCGCCAGCAGGCATTCGCGCCGGTATTCCACCTGGACAAGCGGCAGTTCGTGAAGTCGCTGCGTACTTGCTGGACCACGACGCGTTTGCAGGGGTACCAGCCACCGCCATCGCGACCACCAGCCACCCAGCGTTCTGCTCCGTTGACGGGGCGAACCAGCTCAAGCGCGGTGCTTTCCAGGTCTACGTCCCCCACAAGTGCACAGCCGATGACATCTCCGTGTCGTTCTTCGACACCGCAAACGTGCATGCCATCGCGGTGCTGGACATTCGCCTTGCCAACCAAGACCGGCACGGAGGCAACTTGCTGATCGTGGAGGAGAAGACCAGGCTGCTGGGGCTGGTGCGTGGCGGTAACAGCATGACCCCTCACCGTCATTGGGTTGTTCCCATCGATCACGGTGCGTGCCTTCCGGCCGTCACAGCACTGAGCGAGACGAGCTTTGCGTGGTTGTTCTGGCCGCAAGCGAGGCAACAGTTTGACGCTCAGACGCTCGAGTACATTCAAGCACTGAACGCCTGTGCCGACCAAGATCACATTGCGGAGTTCCTCGGAGTCAGTGCGCTCGAGTATCAAGCAGTGCTGACGCTTCACATCTGCACAGCGCTACTTCAAGTCTGTGCGCTTGACTGGCACATGACACCCCACGAGATCGGGCTCATCATGTGCCGACAAGGAACATACCGGCAGCGGCAGCCGCCTCCAAGCGTCCTGGAGCTGCTTGTTGCCAAGGCTCTCCAAGATGCTCCGATCCGTGAGGTCACTGCCATTGGCGAGGGGAAGACGAGACGCCTCGCAACGATGGCCCTGGTCTCGAGCTTCCGCGGACACCTAGCAGAGCACCTGCATGCTATCAGACCCCAATAGGCTGAACGTTTCTTGGTCGGCAACACATGACAGCGAGATACAATTCGTTCGTTCATTGCTCACTTCGTCTTGGAAGCGGCTCACTGTGCGACGGGTGTCAACGACGTGTAGACGCTTTCAATCCGATCCGCTAGCTGCTGTTTCATGCCTTCCAGTAGCTGCTGGAGCCATGCGTCTGACGGAACACCCGAGTTTTGCGCACAGCCCTCACTTGTGGAGTGGTTGCTTCCATCGCTCGGATCTGGCTGGCGCATTATCTTGGTGAAGAACGGCAGGATCTCCTTCTCGACCACGTCCTGGATGGCATGGCGCGGAGGCGACGAGTGGCAGTGGACGACATCCGTGCCGGCGAGGGCCTTCTTAGATGACGATGGCTTGCTCAGGTGGACGTTCACCGTCGGAGCGACCACGCAAAGACGCAGAATTTTGTCCAAGGCACGCTCCAGCGCGCGAGTGTGCGATATTCTCATTTGCGCAATCACGCCGTCTCTCTCGTCCACATCCACCTGCAGTGAATCAGCGTGAGCCTGCGCCTCAATGAGATCGGCCAGAGCGATTTGCAGACGGCTCTCCGCTTGTTTGAGACCTTCTTCCAAGCGTGATTGATCTTTTGAGTCGATAGAGTTGCTTGCTTTGACTTTGGACTTGTCATCGCTGTCGTCCTTGATCTGGAAAATGCGGATCTGATCGCTCTTTACCGCGATCTCATCAGCAAGTTGGTGGATTCGCTCAACATGTTCCGCCTTCTCGGCCTCCAATTCGCAGCATCGACGCTTGAGATCAGTGTTGGCAGTGCTCAGATCACGAATCGCCTCATCTAGAGCGCGTTGACTGTTTGAAAGCTGCACATGATGATCTGCCACCATTTCGTCGACAACTTGGCTGTGCTGAAGCTTACAATCCCCGATTTCTTGGACTTTGTTCACCAGATTCTCTCCCAGGAGAGAGTTCATTTGTCTCAAAGAGGTGATGGCTTGGTTCAGTTGCTCAATCATTGCTTGCCGTTCGTCCAAGACCTCGTGCAGCTGATCCACTCGCTGTTTATTCTCCACCTCAGCACTCCGGTGGCGCGCACGCTCGCTGGCTAGAGCATCCCGGACTGTGTCTGCTGTGGCTTTCAGTGTGGCCAACTGATGCGAAAGATGCTCGACCTCTTGCTGATTCCGTCTCGTTGCCTCTTCATTGCGCTCATAAGAATCATCACGTAGCAGTAACACTTGGACCGCAGTGTCCTTGGTCGCGGCAGTCACTGCAACATTTCCTGCAGCATGATCACGCTCTATCTGGGATGCATTCTCGAGCAACTCAGCCCTCGCACGCTCAAGCTCGCCCTGAAGCGACTGGATCTGGAGCTCGAGCTGCTCACGATCGGCACGCGCGATGGCTCGAGCCTGGTTGCCCTCGCTCACACTCCGCTCTAGCTGCTCAATCTCCATTCGCTGGTTGTCTCTCTCGGTGCACCATGCGACCTGCTGTTGCTCCAGCGCCTCGACGTACCTCTTGAGTTCTTCATTCTCGCCGGCCACTCGAGCCACCTCGTGCTTCAGACGAGCAGACTCAGCACGCAGAGACGAGCACTTGGAGCACGCGAGTTGGTCGGACAGGGGGATTGGGCGTTTGGAGCCCCCGCCACTGCTCGAGGCTGAGGTCATGACACGGAACTGGCCGCCACCGACCACCTTGTTCGCTCCGCGCATCCTGTCCATGCCGTTCATCCTTTAAGCGATTAGAGGCACTGATGTTGATCGAGACGTACTGACGTACTTTTCCAGCATAGTGGCGTGAAGCTGGCGAATGTTGTGGTGAAGCGACTCGTTCTCAGCTTGCAGCTCTGCCAAGGCTTTCATGTAGTCCCTGCGCCAAATGAGCCACAATACCACGTTAGAGGACTCCTCTTCAGGTGATTGACACACAGCGCAGCTGACGCATCAAACCCTGAAGCGCCAGCGTTAATGTTGCCATCAGAGTGCTTCAGGTCGCCGAAAACGGTGCGCATCGCTGCTGAATCTGACGTCGTTGGACGTCTGGCTGCAGCGGAGTGCGTGTCAAAGCGGTAGTGAGGCTGAGCCGGGCTTCTCGACGTCCCCGGCGTGGACTTGGGTCGCATCAAGTGCGTCTGCTGATCCTTTTCTTGAGGAGATGCTGGACCAACAGCTTCCGGCTTGCTCCCAAGTGCTTCCGCCATCGTTTGTACGTCGGAAACGCTGTTGTTGATCGTGGCTGTGCCAATTAGCGAGCGTGTGGGCACTGCCGCACGCTTACTTCCGAGCTTTGAGCGCACCTTGTCGACATCAGAGCGTCGACAGTGGAGGCGAGGAAGCCCCAGAGTCTCTTCACGGACTGCGCTCATCTGTGAGGCTGAGTGTGGCCAGTCTCAATGACAACAGGTGTCTGTTTCTCCCAGACGATGACGAGTGAAGTGAGGCGGCAGCTAAAAATACGGGCAGCACACTGATTTGAAGCATTGGTTTTGATGGATTTGGAGCAATGGCTCTCTCACCGTCTTGATGTTTAGTGTGCCCTTGGCCGACTCGCACCGATCTGTCTCCCTCACAACATCTGATCAAGCCGAGACACGATATCACCACATTGCCACGGCGGCAGTCGGATCCACCCGCCCATGACAATGGTGGCCACTTACTCTTGCTTGACGTCGGCGAGACGCTCCGAGAGCTCCCACAGCTCCTGCGCCAGCTTTGGATCCTTGGCCAGCTCCGACGTGTGGTACGCCTGGTCCACGCAGTAGAACATGCCAGTGGCCCAGCCGCGAGCGCTCCAATCAGACTCTGCGCACAACTTCGCCATGAACGCCCCGGAGACCTCAGTCGTGCTCGTAGGGATGCCGTGCTGCTTGCACATCTCGACAATGCGATTTGGGTCAAAGTCGGGGCTGTCATGGTTCCGCCCGAACTCCGTGTCGGGTGTGTAGCCAGGTGAGTAGGCAAGGATCTCCGGTCCAGCTGGGTAGCGGCGGATGAACTCGTTCATGAACAGCAAGTTGCACAGCTTGCTGGTCGTGTAGGCCTCCCTACCGTTGAACGGCTCGTAGCCACGCGCCATCTGCTCCAGGTCCGACACGTTTGGTTGAGGCAAGGGAGAGTTCGGTGGCGGGTTGTGCACCTCGGACGAGACGACCACGACGCGCTTCGTGATCGGCACCAGCGTCGTAACCAGCAAGAAGTGACCCAA
>JAADYH010000302.1:0-25641 GCA_023338125.1 Phytopythium aichiense
AAGCGTCGCCCCTTCAGCGTTCACGTTTCCTTTCTGCTGCCTTGAGAAGTAAGCGCAACTTGACAAAGTCCCTTGAAGCAGTTACGTTGCGCTGAGGTTGCGCTGGAACCGGTCCAGTGTTGAACCGGTCTGCTCACAGGGAGGGACGAGGAGGGGCGACATTCTCTTTCCGCCACCAGTTGTTGCTCGGCAGGCAGTTGTCGAGTTGCCGCCGCAGAAGCAAGCGCCAAGCCGTCGGCTGCCTCCTGTTGCTTCCTTTCTCCTCTGTTTCCTGGCACACGGAGTGGCGCACGTCAGCCTTTACTGCTGGATCCACGAGGCGGCTGTCCCCTTCGTTTGTGTCCCCCCCAAGCGTTTCCCAGTGATGAGCGGAAGGTTCCATATCCGTTCGATATCGTTCCAGCGCCGACCGTCTGTGTCGGCGTCACGTTCGCCCCCTCGGGGGCGGGGACCGACCCGGTGGAGCGCACCTCAGGTGCGCGCTGAAAGCCATTAATCTTCTCGCTGAGGGGAAACCTGTCCGTCGTGCATGCATCTCTGTGTGTGTCTCCGTGTGTGTGCTGCATGTTGTTTGTGGCTTGGGAGTGGTGGCGTCTCGATGCCGGCGAACCTCGCGTCACGCTTGGTGTGGCATCGGGCGCCTGGGCCTCGCCGCGCGGATTCTCCCCGCGCGAGTCGTGCGAGTGTGTCGTCGTCGGCCGCTGGTTTTCAGCGGTATTATCCGGCGACGCTCCCTGCCGTCGCCTCCCGAGCCGACAAGAACTGAGAAGCATCATAGTACCCGATGTGGCGCACTTACCGCCCTCGTGTCTCCAATAGCTTGCACAGTCTCTCAAGCTTTGTGTCCATGCGTGTGGAAGTCGATAGATATGTAAATACAGTGCGTGTTTGACTATTCAATCGTGTGGTTTGTCCTTCGCGATCTTTTTATGAGGCCGCGGATCATGCGTGGCCCTGATGCCCAGCACTCAACGTGTGTTGTTCATATATTACTCGACGTTGCTGGATGGGCGACCGCTTCAACTGCTTGCTTCCTTCGTGACGGTCGCTCCGTCAGCCAGCCACCCGCCTTCTCCGTCCTCGTCCATGCTACAAGAGCGTGTGTGGCACGCGGCGCTGGCGCTCCTGCGCGTCCGGGTCGGGCAAGAGCTTCCAGTGGCCGTCGGCCGTCATACAGGCGAGGCGGTAGACGTGCAAGGCGGCCGCGGGGTCGTCGAGCACCTCGGCCAGCGCCGTGGCCAGGTGGCTGCGCGACTCGAACGCGAACACGCGGCCGTGCTCGTTGAAGTGCAGCACAATGTCCATCGGCAAGCGCACGCGCGCGTTGACCAGTCGGTTGACGATGCCCCGCGTGCGCGTATCCCTCTCCGCCTCGGCGTGCAGCGCCGGGTACAAGTACTTGACGGTGCTGTCCGTGAACGTCATGAGGAAGTCGCTGGCGATGTAGACCGACATGAGGCTGTCGCTGTCCGTGAGCACGCGCATGCCCGAGAGCCGGCACAAGAAGTCGTCGTGGAAGATGGTGTACTTCTCCCACTGGTTCAGGAACGGCTCGAGCCCCTGGAAGTCGCGGCACACGACGTCCGGCAGCAGCAGCCGCTCCATGAAGTCGCGACCCGACGCGCTCGGCCCCACGCGCAGCGGGTTGCACGGGTCGTAGCCTCCCGACAGCCGCAGCACGTACTCGTTGGCGATGTCCAGCGCCGCGCCGGCGCGGTTCGTGCGCCACGAGAGCGCGGACGAGTCGCGCAGCAGCGTCGCGCGCTCCAGCTGCGCAATGTCCGCCTGCAGGTTGCGGATGGCGCCCAGCAGCTGCAGCTCGTCCGTCGACCGTCCGGCCTCCACCAGTCCGAGCGACGCGGTCTGGCACTCAGCGGCTTGGGTCTGAGCCGGGAGACTGCCGTTCATCGCGAGCTGCAGCAGCGCGCGCCGCCGCCGACGCGCCTCACGCTTGCTGGCCGCGCAGTTCTTGGTCCGCGCCACGCGTGTCCGCCTTGTTGTCTGGAGCGCGGGCGTCGCGCCGTCCGCTAGTCGTCCGCCGCGCGACCGGTGTCCACGGAGGTAGAGCGAGCGAGCAAACCGCCGCGAGAGCTGCGCCACCTGCGCGTCCTGCGCATCGCCGCTGTGCGGAGGCACCGGCTGCAGACCGACGACCGCCTCGAGGTCGCCGTCGGCCGCGCGCCAGGCCGAGGGCCCACTCAGGAGCGGCAGCATCGCGGCCGGGCAAGGGGGCGGAGGAAGCCGACAGTCGTTGTTATGGGGGGAGGAAAAGTGTTTCCACGTCGAAGGAGCGCGTTGGAGCCGGGTGATTGGGTTTTGGCGATTCCGAAAGGAGCGTTTTTTGGGGGAAAAAAAGGAGCCGGGAAGTGACTTGGTGTTTGTATACTTGACAGATTTACAGTGGGCACTCGATAAAAAATAACCGGCAAATTTTGGCGGTTTTTTCGACGAAGGAGGTGCTTTGCGACATCCACGGTATTCCTCCTCACGGCACCTCAGTATGCCGTCTCCAGCTAGATTTTACATTCAAAACGAACCTTCGAGATGTTCACAGCTCTCGACAAACTGTCCTTCGAAATCCAGATAAAAAAGGATCAGGTAATGAGAAAAATGCAATGATTTTTCTGAACTTGTCAAACAAATATTGGTGTCAACGCAAAACTGGAAACAACACTCAAGTAAAAGCGAGTAAATTTCGTGTACTAATTCAGAGAAAAAAGTGCACATTCCCACACCCGCTGGAGGCAGCTCCAAGAAGCCGACCAAGTGCCAGCCCAAGCAAGCGTCTCCCTCCTCGTCCGCTCCGCTCTCGGCATGTCGAGCCTGGCGGCGGCGCAGGCGGACGGGTACTACTACCCGCGCGAGTGGCGGCCGGAGCTCGGCTCGCTGAATCGCTTCCACGGGTCGCACCCGCTGGGGACGCGCGCCAAACGCGATGGCTCGCTGGTCGTGCGCTTCGAGATGCCCTTCGACGCCGTGTGCACGGCCTGCGCCGCTGGCATCGGCCGCGGCGTGCGCTTCAACGCGCGCAAGACGAGCGCCGGCGCGTACCTGTCGACGCCCGTGTACGAGTTCCAGCTCCAGTGTCCGGCCTGCCGGAGTGAGATGGTCGTGCGCACCGACCCGGCCGCGCGCGGATATGCCATGGTGCGCGGCGTGCGCAAGAAGGTGGACGCGGCCGACGTGCTGGCCGCGGGCGGGGCCGGCGACGCCGAGCGCGCCACGGAGCGCCTGAACGCGCCCGAGGTGGCGCAGCAGATCCGCGACGACCCGTTCTTCCGCCTGGAGCACGAGGCGGACGACCGCCGCGCCGCCCGCGAGCGCGCCAGGGGAATGGACGCGCTCGTGCGGCGCCAGGACGAGCAGTTCCGCGACGACGTGGCCAGTAATGCCAGGCTGCGCGCCGCCTTCCGCGAGGACAAGGCGCGCGTCAAGCGCCGCGAGCGGGAGGCCGACCGGCTCGCGCTCGGCATTCCGCTGCTCGACGTACACCCGGACGACGTGGTCGCCGCCAAGAGCGTCGTGTTCCGCGGCATCCCAGGCAAGAAGAAGCGCACGCAATCGTCGATGCAGCGCAAGGTGTCGTCGCGCGCGTCCTCGTCGCTGGTGGTCGCGACCGGAGGAGGAGCGGGGCGGCCGGCTCAACCGTCAGGCTGCAGCAGTCGGAGCGACTCGTTCCAGCACTTTGGCGACCTCGCGGGCTCCAAGCTACACCAGATGAAGCTACAAGCCAGGGGCAAGAAGCGCGCGGTAGCTCGCAAGTCGACGGACAAGTCGGCGGACAAGTCGACTGGCAAGCGCCGGTGAAGGCCGTGCATGGCAGAGAAGGAAGGCTCGAGAGACTAACAAGTTGGACCGTTAGGCGGGGACTAGAGCGCCTCGAGCTGCGCACTGAGCGAGCGGAAGAGCGCGGCCACGCGCGCGCTGTCGTGCTTCTCCTCGTACTCGTAGCTGGGGACCCAGACGAGGCCGGCGTGCGTGACGCGCACGAACACGGGGAGCTGGCGGTGCAGGAACTGCTGGTACCCGCGCGTGCGGAACTTGGTGAGCAGCATGCGCGTGGTGAACGACGCCGATCGCCGCGGGAAGCGCGGGGCTGGCGCCACCACCGACGCCGACGCACTCGCCGAGTTGGAGGCGGTGGCTGCGCCTGCCGCGGCTTCTTCGCGCTCGATCCCGAGCCCGTAGCCGATCCCGTTGGCGTCGGCGATGCGCTCGTCGTCCAGGACAAACCCGAGCGCCTCGACCATGCGAACGACGTGCGACTTGCGCTTGCCGACGCTCATGGACTCGCCCAGCGCCGTCTCCTGCGAACGAGACAAGGGCAGCAGGACCGGCGCGATCAGCGGGTGGATCTGCAGGAACGAGACGCTAGAGTACTCGGGGATGCGGCGCAGCTCGAGTCCAGCCTGCTTGGCCTTGCGCTTGACGGCGCCGACGAGCTCGTCGGCCACGATGCCGCTGCACGCGAGCCAGCGCACGTCCAGGTGGTACGTGCGCGTGATGTCCAGCGTGTCCTCCAAGTTGAGCATGACCCACTCCGTGCGCGTGTCTTCCGACCGCACTCTGGACGCGGACGAGCTGAGCGGAGCGATGCCGCCAGTTGTGGTCGTTGTCTGCGAGAAGGACGACACTCCGGAGGACGAGGAAGAGGCGGAGGACGTGCGGCAACACACTTTGTAGCACCGCGAGTTGTGGCCTTTGGGCAGCACCGTCGCCGGCCGGTGGTGCACGCCCGACGCGTCGAGCTCCAGTGCGACGGCGATCGTCTCGAGCGATCCGTCTTCGTTCGGCGCCACACGCGACTGCAAGTAGTCGAGGAACCTAGCGAACTTGGCTGCGTACGCCGCCGCGACCTCCTTCACCTCTCCCCCTCGGTCGTCGGAGGGGAGGTCGGGTGGCAGGATGGCGAAGCGGATGCGCCGGCACTTGGACCGGTCCGACATGTGGTCGTGGTACCCGCAGAGCAAGTGGTCCGTCGAGTTCCAGTTCTCGTCGTACGTCGGGAACCGATGGAACTCTTGCTGCAGCGGGTGGAATGACTGCGTCGTGTCCACCCAGATCGAGTACCGATACGGAACGCTCTCGACCTGCGGAGGTGACGTCGGTGCCGGCGTCGTTGCAAGCTCCCTCGGCGCGGCGGAGCGCTGGAAGTACTGCTTCACCTCGATGGTTTGGCGCTCCGGGTCGTAGATGAGCTGATGGATGCGATGGCCCGTGCTCAAGTGGTAGACAACCGTGTGCGAGTCGGGCGCCTGATCAAGCTGCCGCGTTGAATACCGCCCTCCACCGCCGAAGCCCGCCGTACCATTCACATTCACAGCTTGTCGAGCGCGACTGCCACCGTCCGAGTCGTTCGCGCTCTCATTGCCTGTCACAAGCTGGAAGTCGCACGCGAGTCGCTGGCAGATCATCTCGATCAGCAACTCGTCGTGGTTGTTGTACTTGGGCACACTGTCAACGGGCGACGTGGACGGCAGCGTCAGCGTGTAGAACGACTCGGCATACGAGTCTCGAAGCTCCTTCGGCGACGGGAAGTAGTCCGTTGTGAGCGGCAGGATCGCGGGCGTCACGAGGCTCTTCCAGTTCGGACCGATGTGCAGCATTCTCTTGCCAGAAGTGCTGCTGCTGTGCAGATCGCCGCCGGGCTTGTGCTCCTGGAAGTGATACAGCACGGGGAACAGGTGGCTCCAGCGGCGTCGGTCGATCGAGAGCCGCTGCGAAGACGCATCCAGCGCTTCGGCCGAGTACCGGAACGGGTTCACTGACAGCTTGTGCGAGTCGCTTCCTGTCGCGTCACTCGCACCAGTGACGCCGGTGTTCCCTGGAGTCGCACTACGCGCGTGAGAAGACGCAGCAATTGCCAATGCGGACGGCACAGATGTGTGGAAGATCTCCGACTGTCCGCGCCTCATCCCGCTGTACGCGAACTTGGATGGAGAAATCATTCGCAGCTGCTGTGACCCCCGCGTGGTGACTCTCGTTGGCGTCGGCGCCAGACCAGCTGACGGCCCCATGACTCGAGTCATCGTGACGGCTCGCTCAAGCGGTCGGAAGCTGTTCTGGTCCGACCGGTGGCTCGACGACGCGGATGGCGCCGGCGAGAGCCCGAGGTGGCAGCTCTCAGACCGAGCAGGTTGGAAGTCTCGCTCCTTGGCCAGTCGTCCGCTCGCAGTCGTGCTGGCTTCCTTCCTCTCGGCCCTCAGGTGCAAACGCATTCTCTGCGACGAGTCGAACGATTTACCCAAGAGAACCTGGGGAGGAGACGAAGGCGACGAAGGCAACAGCTCCGTGTTGCTGTTGCACGCCTGAGCTGGTTCAGAAGCGATGGAGCTGTCGCTTGGACGCTGGCGAGAGATCTCGACTGCACCCGTGACTGCATATCGGTTTCTCCATGTGTTGGACTCGGAAGGTTGCAGCGATGGCGTCGACGACGACTCCGACAAGCGCCTTTCGTCCCTAGGTGACAAGATCGAGCCAATCTGGAAGCCACTTGCACGGCCGCCATCCGCTTGGAAGGGCTGTCGATTACGATAAGTGCCAGAGCCCGCCCACTTGACGCTTTGGCTGAGCGACCGGCGCTGATCAGTCTTGATCATGTTGCTCATGGTGCCGTCAAACGTCTTGCTCGTCATATCATCAGCCGCTTCTTCGAGAGTTGGTAGGCACGGTGATCCAGGGCTTGGTGCTGCGCTAATAGACCCAGTGCTCATATTTGAGATGCCTCGCAAGTCCATTCGGAGACCACTGCGGGTGCTTGAGTGCGGGGCAAACACCTCGGCGTCGTACTCCAGCAAGGCCTCACGCGTGACGAGCGACAGGCTCAAGTTGGTCGTCGCGCGCTTGATCTTTGGCGACGTCGAGAGCTCGTAGTCCGGCGACCGGCTGATTCTCCACTCGTCTGGGAGGAACACGGAGATGCTGTCGCAGGTAGTGGCTGACTCGTCTTGACGCTCTTGATGAGCATCGTTTGGACTCGCAGCTAACGGGAGCAGTTGGAGTGGAGGCTGAGCTGTCACTCCCATCCTCAGTTCCTCGTCGAGACTGTGAGCGATGCTCTTCGTCTTGGCAGAGTCTGCGCGGCGCGGATACCCCGGTATGATGTTTCGCAACGCGACAGGCAGCGGTGATACCTTCTCGCTCGGTGCCGAGACGTCGAACATGCGGAACGACGGCAGCGGCAGGAACTGCTTGTTCATGCGGAATTGGCACTGGCACGAGTGCGCGCGGTGTGAGAAGAGGCGGTTGGAGTACACGCCTTCCTGTCGGTCGGGCATTGTCCCAGGCGTCTGGAGCGGGCCACCACAGGAGCACTTGCAGTCAAAGTCGAGGAACGTGATGTTCACCCAGTGCGGCACTTGGTATCGACACTCGTCGCGACCAGGAGGAAAGCTGGGCAACTCGGTCGGAGGAGCTTCTCCTTTGGCTGGCGGCAAGTCTACGTCCGATATGTCTCCCTCCTTGTCAATACCGCTGAACAACAGCTTCCTTGGCCGACCGAAGCGCGCTGACCGCTCCTCCGACTCACGATCAGCGGCCGAATAGCGCTGCTCCCGATAGATGAAGAGCGGGACGACGTGCAGAGGCGGCGCCGCCAGCGAGATCATGTCCATGCCCACGCCGTTGTCCATCATGCGCTGCTGCGTGATCTCCGCGAGCTGCTCCTGGACGTTGAAGATGCTGCATCCAGCGGTGATCATGACGATGCTCTGCCCCGTCCGGTTCAAGTCGCGGTCCATGTGGTGCTTGTCCAGGATGTTGAGCGTCACGTTGATCGCTTCCAGGATGTTGCCATCGACGGCTCGCGACGGCACGCCGAACGGGAGCCGCGTCCACTTCACAAACTCCGCTTGGTCACTGTTTGTCTTGTCTGCAGTGTCTTCTTGTGCTGCTTCATCAGCGTCTTCGGACTTGTCCACATCACCAGCGCCAGTTTGACCGCATGAATCACCTGGGATATAGGTTTGATCCGCGCTCTCGCCCGTGCAAAGCTCGTACTCCGCCGGCAGGTACTCGTCCGGCCCGCGCCATCGGTGGGTCTTGTGATACGTGGCAAACTCCTTCTTCAGTGCCGCATGCATCTGACTCCAGTCTGGGCCGGTGAAGCTGAGCACGACCACCTTGTAGAAGTCTTCGTAGTATCTCCCAGTGTGCGGATCCACGTGGATCGTTGGCGCGTACTGCTTGACTGCAGGCGGCACCCCACCCGACGCGTCCGCGTCATGGCAGCGCTGTCGACACGGCATGTTGAACGGCGGACTCTGCGGATCGAAGCCCGGCGGGAACTGGTCAGCGTCGTAGAATGTCCGGGAGAAGGCGATGACCGTGACCGAGTGGCTGACCGAGTAGGCCGTCCACCGCGCAATGGTCTCGCGCAGTAGCTTGTTGATCAGCTTCTCGTAGTAGAGCTCGCCGTCGGGCGCGAACTCCCACATCTCGGCGCTCATCTGCACGAGCCAAAAGAGGCGACTGGAGCGTGAGCGCACGATGATCTTGGTGGCGTCGCCGATGACGCCCGAGAAGACCTCGGCGCCGGCCGCGAGCAGCCCCTCGACCTGCGAGCGGATGCCGAGGCACTCGACCGTCTTGCCCACGTACACGCACTTGCCGAAGAGCGCGACCTTGACGCGCCAGATGTCTGCGCTCGACAGATACTGGTCCTTGAACGTGACCTCCATGTAGTCGACCGTGGCGCTGCGCGCGTCCACCTTGGCCACGGCCACGGGCTGGAAGGCCTCGAGCCCGAACTGCGCCGCCAGCTCCTTGAGCAGACTCACCTGCAGCTTGCCGCGCACGGGCGCCAGCGAAGAGACCTGCACGATCAGCCGCGGGTGCGCGCGCTCGGGCTGCCGCAGCTCGACCAGGTCGAGCGGCTGGACGCCTGGGAAGAAATCGGGGTTCACCACCACGTACTCGCCGCTGTTGAACTCCGGCCCGTGCACCATGAGCGTGAACACGCCGCCACTACCGCTAGTGGTGTTGCTGTTGACACTGGCAGTGGTGCTGCTGCTGGCGCCGGGAGCTGTCCCTCCATTGCTGGCTTCGCTTCCAGGCGTCGAGAGACCCGAACCGACGCCGCCCGATGCGCTGTCGCCACCGCTCTTTGCCCCACGAAGAGCGCTCAGCCGCCGCGACCGGGACGCGCGCCGCATGACCGACCTTGCGGACGTAGTGCAGCGCGGATGGGCGATCCAGAGGGACTGCGGCTAGCGAGGCAAGGGCATGAACACGGCGGCGGCTCGAGGTGCGGCGCCGGGTGTTGTGGCAGTTGAAGTTGTCGGGACAACGGAGCCGCCCCTCGGGATTTTTCAGATCACGTCGCTTGGATTGGCTGAAATACTGCAAATCGATGGGCGATTGGCCAGAATAGAGCATCTTGACCACCCATGCGAGCGGGCGAAATGCTGTTGTGCTGATCCCGGGATGCGTCCGCATTCATCCGTCCCATCAGAACATTCCACAGCTCAATAATCCGCCTCCATGCGCCAATACTACCCGTCCAGAACCCGCACTTAACACCACAAACCGGACGCACACTTGGCGTTCTCATTCCCGACGCGACGAGCTCCGCCTTCGTCCGATCGCCTTCCTCCATCTCTCGGCCTCCCACCCTCCGTCGTCCGCCCCGCTTGGCTCACGGCCCGCCTCCCTCACTGCGGCGCTCACGATGATGGTGGCCGAGCTGCTGCGGTCCCGCCCGGCCGGCGCGGGCGGCAGCAGCGAGAGCGACGTGGAGCTCATGCGCACCATCCTGGGCGAGCACGTGCCGCAGAGCGTCATCCTTACGTGCCTGAACGCGTGCGCCTTCGACGTGAGCGCGGCACTCAACTGGTACTTTATGGAGGTGGCCTCGCACGCCGAGGCCGAGGCGGACGAGCTCGGCCGCACGGGCATGGGCCAGAGCTCGGAGCCCGCCAGCGTGCCGTTTATCCAGTCGGGGCTCAGCCTCACGCTGCACTCGCGCGCCGTCGCCGGCATGGTGGCCAAGACGGACTCGTACTACGCCACGCTCACGCGCGGGCTGCCCTCGTATGACATGCTCACGCCGAGCAACGAGAAGTTCCTGACCATCCGCCTGCGCAAGCGCGGCTGGCGCACAGGCCTAGGCGCTGGCGCGCCGGCCACGCAGCGCCCGTACTTCACCAACGGTGACGTGGTCACGCTCGAGTGCAACGGGCTCTGGCTGCGCGCGAGCCAGCTCAACCGCGTGCTGCAGTGGAAGTCGCCGGCGGACGACGACCGCTGCAAGTTCGTCATCCGCGGGCTGCCGCTCGGCCGCAACCTTCGCCCGGGCGACTACTTCTTCCTCACGAGCTACAAATGGAAGGACAAGGAGGTCGTCATGAAGGACGAGCGGCCCGTCGGCATCAGCAGCTACAACACGAGCATGCACCGCTGCTTCCTCGGCCTCGAGAAGATTAAAACGTATGTACGTCGGCCTGGTTGATGGCTGGCGGACGGACGGACGGAGGCCGTGCGGCCGTCGCTGACTTTGGACTGTGGACGTGTGTGTTTGGGGAGGACAGAGCCAACCAGCGGCTGTATCTGTACGCCAAGATGACGGAGAATGCGGTCAGTAGCCTGCCCAAGCCTACGGACCCGGTTGACGTCAACCACCTGACCATCAACGTCATGGGCACGCCCATGTCGGCGGGCAGCGTGACTCTCCGAGACCAGTCCCAGCCGGTACGTGTGCTCCGCATGACGGACCAGCGTCTTCCGAGCCGCTACTCACTCTGCTCCATGACGCCACCAGCGGCGGAAGGCGTCCATCGCCGACGAGATCGTCCAGACAGACGTCAAGATTGACCAGATGGCCAACATCATCGGCAAGGACGTGTCGCGCGACCGCCTGGCGAACTTCCTCGACGGCGCGGGCGGCAGCGTGCAGGTCGCGCTCGAGCACTACTTCATGAGCGTCTCCACCCTCGATACCACCCCACCCCAACGCCCGCAGTCCGTCTCCGCGGCCCCCGCGCCGTCTTCTATCGGCCCATCGTTGCTCAGCGCTGCCAACACCGACGGTCGAGCAGGAATGGCTCGGCCGTCCTCGGTGTCCTCGCTCATGCCTCGAGCTTCAGTTCCGTCGAGCACTTCCCCGGTGTATCGAGACAGTCAGCATCGGAAACCACAAGAACTGCAGCCAGAACCGGCCGCGGGTGTCCATCGGCCACCGCCGCGAAGCGAGCTGATCCTGCCCATCCCGTCCGAACTGCCGTCTCCGGTGCCAATCTCCGCGCCTGGGCGTTTTGATTCTTCTGGCGTGCCGATCGACTTCAGGAGCACGTTCGTCGGCGAGCCTTCGCCAGGCATCCCCACCTCAGTCGCGTCCATGGTGTCCGTGAGTGCCCCGCCGCCACCACAGCAAGCGGAGATGATGCCGTCGACGTCTTTGCTTCAGGCGTCTCCGCCTCGGCCGCCACTGTCTCCAGCGTCCGTGTCCTTCTCGGAGGAGAAGATCGTGCTCTCGCGCAATGTGAGCGACGCGGCGTCGACGTCCTCCAACGATGCGCTGCAGCACTGGCAACAGCAACAGGAGCCGCAGGTTGAGTCGCTGACGATTCAGGACTTCGAGATGCTGAGCGTGCTGGGCAAGGGCAGCTTCGGCGCCGTCATGCTCGTGCGCTTCAAGAAGGATGGACGCGTGTTCGCGCTCAAGATCATCAAGAAGACCAACATGGACCGCTCAGACGTGCAGAACGCCATGGAAGAGCGTCAGATCCTGCAGCGCATCAACCACCCGTACATCTGCGGCCTCGTGTTTGCGTTCCAGACCAACGAGCGGCTGTACCTGGGGATGAAGTACTACGCCGCCGGCGACCTCTTCTACCACTTGAACCTCAAGGGCCGGATAGACGTGCGCGACGCGACGCTGTACAGCGCCGAGCTCGTGCTCGCCATCTCGTACCTCCACAAGCTCAACATCTTGTACCGCGACTTGAAGCCGTCCAACATCATGATCGACTCGGAGGGCCACATCGGCGTCGTCGACTTTGGGCTGTCCAAGCAGCACATCTACGGCAGCAGCTTCGGCGTCAAGACGCTTTCGGGCACGGCGGAGTACGTGGCTCCCGAGGCGCTGGCGCAGACAGCCGACGGCTCCCGCAACTACGGCAAGGCGTACGACTGGTGGAGTCTCGGCATCGTGTTGGTGAGTCGATCGATCGATCGTGGTGTCGTGCGTGCACCTGACCGAATCTAACGCGCTGTGCCTTGCGTAACAGTACGAGATGCTTGTGGGTGAGTCGCCATTCTACGACGAGAACGAGCACACGATGCTGAGCCGCATCGCGTACTCGGAGGTGGTGTACCCGTCCGACTTCCCGCGGGACGCGCACGAGCTGGTGGGCGGGTTGCTGGTCAAGGACCCGGCCAAGCGCCTCGGGTCGGAGGCCATGGGCGGCGTGGACGCCATCAAGGCCTGCCGCTTCTTCCGGCGCATCGACTGGGACAAGCTCGAGCGGCGGCAGGTCAAGGCGCACTGGACGCCCAAGCTCAGCAGCGAGACGGACACGCGGTACGTCGACCCGGAGTTCATCGACGAGGGCCCGCCGTCCGCCGCGTACGACCCGAGTGCCAACTCCAAGTCGTCGCTCAGCAAGCGCTTCAGCCAGTTCTCCTTCAACTACAACCTGCGGTGAGCACCCGAGCTGAGGGTGTGGTGCCCTGAGGAGGGATGAGCGGATAAATGGACATGGATAATACCTGCTGCGGTATCGATTCACAAGAGAGCAAGGCTAGCTATCGACAGGTTAGGATCGACGACGGTCAGCTAGGTCTCGGACTTGAGCGGCCGGTTCATGAGCAGGTCCTGCAGCTCCTCGCGCTTGACGGTGCCCTTGATCATGGCGTTGACCGTGCGGAAGATGGGCAGGTCGATGCCGCACTGCTCGGCGAAGTAGACGGCGACCTCGGCGGTGGGCACGCCCTCGACGGTCATCTCCTTCATGATGTCTTCCGCCTTCTCGCCCTTGATGAGGCGGATGCCGAAGCGCCGGTTGCGCGAGAGGCTGCCGAAGGCTGTGAGCATCAGGTCGCCGATGCCCGCGAGCCCCGAGATGGTGATCGGCTGGCCGCCCATGGCCACGCACAGCTTCTGCAGCTCGAGCGACGAGCGCGTCACGTACGCGGCGAGCGTGTTGATGCCGTAGCCGGCGCCCTCGACCATGCCGGCACCGATGGCCAGCGGGTTCTTGAGCGCGCCGCCGAGCTGCACGCCCACGATGTCCTGCGAGCTGTAGATGCGGAAGTCGACCGTCGAGAGCTTGCGCTGCACGTACACGGCGTGGTACAGGTACTTGGCGGCCACGACCACGGCAGACGGCGCGTTGTCCATGAGCTCGAGCGCGAAGGACGGGCCAGAGAGGAAGGCGAGCGGCTGGTCGCGCTGCAGCGCGTCCAGGATGGGCGTGGCCAGCAGCTCCTTGGTCTGCAGGTACAGCCCTTTGCACGTGATGACGAGGATGGCGTCCGCCGGGATGTCGTCGCGGTGCTGCGCCAGAAAGTCGGGTGCGAGCTGCGCCGGCAGACACACGACGACCATCTTGGCGCCGCGCGTGGCCTCGGCCACAGATGTGGTGGCCGAGATGGCCGGCAGTAGCTCGAACTGCGGGAACACCTTTGGGCTGCGGTGCGTCGTGTTGATGGCGTCCACGACCTGCCGGTCGCGCGCGTAGATGACCACCTCGTGCTTGCGGCGCGCCGCCAGCGTGGCCATGGCGATGCCGAACGCGCCGGCGGCCAGCACCGCCACCTTGACGGACTCAACCTCGGCCGACGGCAGCCCGGCGTTGGTCGCGCCGCTGGCGATGCCGCTGCTGATGAACGCCTCCATGATAGGGCGCGGGCGGTACGGAGAGCGGAAGAGCGGGGAGACGGACCGCCGGGTGAGCGCCGCCAGCATGAACTGCGAGCGAGTCCGCGGCGTGTTTCTTGTCGGGAAGTGAGCGCCATGGATGGGGGATCGGAATCGGAATGGCGGGCGGGGGGCTTCAAGCGGAGCTGGTCATGGGGGTGACAGAGACGCGTCACTGATTCCGTGCGTCACTCGCGCCAGTGACGTGCCGCGGTTCGAAATGTGGCTCGCATTCGGCTACTTTCGTTATTATTTCTATTGAGCTCACCTATATGTGCATATAATTGAACAAAATCGGTGTTACTTTGTAAAGTATGATTGTTTTCATAGTTTTGGGAAGTAAACGGCCTTTTCCTGCAAAGATATGCCTTCTCGGATTACTTCCGGGTAGTCCAACCCTGTCGCCGCGGGCGTTTTGCGACCTTGGCGGGCGACCCATACAAATTCCCATACATTCGTCACGCCCCACGCGCCGACCAGGCTCCAAGCTCCAGGCTCAAGCCCAGCTTCTCGGGCTCGAAGCGCCGGCGCCGCCTGCAGGGAACGCACGAGGAGAGCGCGAGATGACGCGGCGCGGAGCCAAGACGACGACACACGCGCCCCGCGCGCACGCGCCGGCGGGCGGCAAGCACGAGCTGCTGCTGCACCGGCACCGGCTGCTGCGGCGCACGGCCAGCTTCGTGCTGGCGCGCAAGTACCGGTTCAACTACCCGGGCTCCCGCTTCGAGTGCGTCCGCCGCTGGTCGCTCGGGCTCGGTCGGTCAGTGGGTGGCGAGCTAACCCTCTGTGTGTGTTGATGTGTCGCGGTGTGTCTGTGTGCTGTGTGGCAGCAGTCCGTGGCCGACGGAGAGCGAGCTGCGCGAGATGAACAACGCGCGGTACGCGTCCGCGGGCGGAGACAGCAAGGGCGACGCGCAGCTGACGAGCGCGTTCAGCGGGCCGAAGGGCTTCTCGCGGGACGAGCTGCTCAACTTCTGGCGCGAGCTGTCGCTGGTGGCCAAGCGCCGGCTGCTGCGCATCCGCCGAGAGGTGTACCTGACGGCGCTGGACGAGTTCTTGGTGCAGCAGAACCTCTGCTGCGAGTGCCATGACAACGTGATCGCCGAGTGGGAGGACCACGAACGCAAGCGCTCAGGCAGCCGCTCGCTGCAGGACGTCTTCAGCGTCTTCCCGCCGTTCCTGGACGACGAGGACGACGACGACGAGGACGACGACGACGAGGACGACGACGACGAGGACGTTGATGAGGAGGAAGAAGACGAGGAGGAGGAGGACGAGGACACCTTCAGCGGGGACATGAACGACGAGTCGGACGAGGAGGCCCTCGCGTCGGACGAGGTGGGCCTCGACGACGAAGAAGTTGTGTTCAAATACGAGCTCGAGCACGGGCGGCGACGAGGGCTGGCCGGCGCTGCCCCTGGCGGCGTCAACGGCAGCCTCAGAGCCGGCGCAGGTGGCAGCAGCCGCGCGTCACTGCTAACCGACGAGTACTTGGCAGCGCTCGAGGTGGGCAAGCGCCAGGAGGACGAGCTGCTGCGGCTGATCCAGAAGGAGGAGCGATACATTATTATCCGGGAGGACCACTCGGACTTCATCATGGACCTGATCCGCTGCGGCGAGCAGTTTAGCTATTTATCCCCGTTCCGCCCGGGATTCGACGGGGAGGAGAGCGACGACGAGGACGAGGACGACGCCGAGTGCCCAGGCGCCAACACGTCGCACCTGGCGCAGGAGTACCTGCTCGAGGTGCTCGCAATAAAGTTTCGGGAGCAGGTAAGCGTTGATGGACGCGGCAAGCTGGAGGCGCAGACCGCCGTGGGGGAACGCCGTGATTGCTTACATGCTTGCGTTGTGACCCACCATGGACAGCTCGAAGATGCGTACCAAGAGGCGCTGCAGCACTCGCTGGCTGTCCAGGCCGAGCTCTTGCGCGACGAGCTCGCGGACCTCCAGGCCAGTCAGAAACAGTCGGCGTCGAGCTCCAAGAAGAAGAAGAACAAGGAGAAGAAGAAGCGCAAGAAGAAGGAGGCGAACCCAGTGGTGGCGGCGCCCGCAGCGCGGCCCAAGCAGACTGCAGAGGCCAAGAAGTCGCCAGACGTGAACGCCGTCCGCCAGCCTTCCCCAGACGCCAAGAGCAGCCGCAAGATGCGGAGCGTCTCGGACCCGTTCAAGGACGCTGGCGTGTCCTCGTGGAGCGGCCTGGACGCGGATCCCGAGGCGGGCGATCCGGAGGATGACGAGCTCGACCGCGAGGTGGAGCAGTTCCGCCTGCTGCTGGAGAAGATCAACGCCGAGAGCTCGGCGCGCACCAAGAAGAAACTCGTGCTCCCGCCGGGTTCGTTCGCGCGCCTCTCGTCGACGACTGTGTCGTGATGTTGCGTGCCTGGAGGTCAGGGCCGCCCGCGTCCTGGGTCATCTGTGCTGCAGGAGCCAGGCCGCGGATCGCTCGAAGGGTAGGGACACTCAGTATATGGTAGAAACAACAGGAAAACAAAACACTAACACACGGCCAGTAACGCACTTGAACATGGATGTCCGCATGTGGTCGGTCGGTCACCCACCGCTTCAACACATTTGCACAGCTGCTCCAGGCCGGAAATGTGCTCTCGTAGACTCACCATGCGTCGCCAAGCTTGGCTAGAGTACGGTGGTGCCCTTACAAGGAAGCACTGCACACGTGCAAACGGACAACCACCACGCATGCCACGCAGGACCAGGCCCACCACCTCAAGAAAGATACCAAAGCAACCAGGAGCTCGGCGGCATTCGCGACGCGCCATTTTTCCGGTGGTCGCACCCGTTTTCCCCGCCAAATGTCGCCCTGTTTTAAATGTTTTGTGTGTTTAAAACAGCAGCGGATGGACTGTCGCCATCAGCTTCTTCTTGGTCAGTTGCCGATCCGCCGTCGTCTGGCGCAGTCAGTGGTTCAACCTCAAGTGCAGTTCGCCATACTCAACTTCAGTCGGAGAAAGTGCAGCGCGGCAACCAACAAGAGCAAGTCGAGGATATGCGGCGGTCGGCGCGGCAACGAGGGCCGCAGCGGCCGAGCGCGGCAGACGTGGAGGCGGAGTGCACGAGCGACGGCGAAGATCGTGGAGAGGAGGCGGCGGAGGCCGCGTGCGACGTCTGCGGGGTGGACAACACCCGCGTGACGATCGGGTGCGCGGCGTGCGCCAAGCTGTTCCACCTGGCGTGCCTGACGCCGCCGCTGCGCCGCCGACCGGTGCTGGCGGACGCGTGGGCGTGCTCGAGCTGTGCGGAAGGCGGCGCGGCGTCGAGCAGACTGGGAGACGACCCCGAGGAGGACGTTGCCGACGACAAGCGCGGCGGTTCCCGCAAGAGAACAACCAGTGGACGGCGGGGGGAGAAGCCGACGCTCGAGGACTTGACGGCGTCTGCATCCGATTCGGAAGAGGCGGCGGTGGCCACGAAGAAGCGCCGCACGTCGACTCGCACCACCAAAACCGTCAAGGCGACGCGCAGATCAAGTGGGGAAGAGGACGTGGAGACGACGAAACAAGTCGCGGTGCCGCCCACTTTGAAGCCCAAGCGCAAGGAAAGCGATGATTTCGTCGACCCTGCGTCGCTTCCGCATCTCGTATCTTCAGCTCGAGGCAAGGCGCCTCTCAAGAAGAACGGCAAGAGCAAGGCGGTCGTCACGGCCAGCAGCAAGACGAATACAAGTCGACCACCTCCTCGATCGACAACGGCTCGCTCGTCCGCATCAAAAAAAGCGGCAATCTCGGACGACGACGATCAGGATAGTGCGGACGACGATGCCGACAGCGACTTTGTTGGCGACGAGGAAGAGGACGAAGAAGATGACGATGATGAGAGCGCGTCTCAGTCCGATGATAACTACACCGGTCGGAATGGGCGGCAAAGGCGACAGCGGGCGTCTCCAGTGCAGAAGCGGCGCGCGTCTCCTGCTCCGAAGCGCACACCAAGTCCGAAGGCCCGAGCGACGCCCAAACCGCGACAAAGTGCGTCTGGTCCACAAAACGCCAGCAACCAGAACGGGAGCGACGCCGACTCTCTTGATATCCCGTCATCGATGCAGGCAACAACTGGCGACGACGACACATTTGAGATCGAGGACAAATACGTCGGTCCGTCCTACTTCATCGAGTATGCGCCGAATGCTCGAGCAAAGGTGCGTTATGCTGGTCGAGTTTGTGCTTATCGACTCGACAACAAGCTTATGCTGGTGTGTTGGTGGAAACAGTGCAAGAGCTGCGAGCAAAAGCTTCCAGCGGGTTCCATTCGAGTCGGCGTATACGTTCGCCACTCCATCTTCGGCTTGACCACGTACTACAAGGTAACACTTGTCACGGTGCCGCACCAAGATAGTGATCCTGTGCTGTGATCTCACTGAATTTCCACTGCTTGTGATGTGACTTGGCAGCATTTGGAGTGCAGCCAACTGTGCTTGTCATCTGAAGAGGAGAGCGAGACCAAGGGCGACAGCAGCATGAAGAGCGAATCCTCTGCGCCAGCGGAATTGATCACTGGCATTGCGTCCCTGAAGGCCAAGGACCAAGTGCTTGTCTCGGAGTATATGGCCAAGAACACTGCGGAAGGTGTCTTGGACGAGCGCACGGATATCGCTGAAGATCATTACTCGAAGAAGACTCGCATGCCAGAAAGGGATCCGTCTCCTTATTTGACTGCGGATCTACTGCCGTACCAGCGTGAGGCGCTCGCGTGGATGGTGGGCCAGGAAGAGAGCAAGTACAAGGGCGGCATCTTAGCGGACGAGATGGGTATGGGCAAGACTCTCCAAGCAATTTCGCTGATCCTGGAAAACCTACGCGTCGACAAACCGACGGCTACGAAAGGGAAGAAGTCGACGATTCTTCGCGGTGGGACATTGGTTGTATGCCCCGTCGTTGCCGTCATGCAGTGGAAGTCGGAGATCGAGCGATTCGTCGAGCCAAACCGAGTATCGGTGTACATCCACCACGGAGCGAAGCGCGACGACCTTCCGTCGCGGATTGCATCGCACGACATCGTGCTCACCACGTACTCGATCATTGAGAACGAGGTTCGGAAGACCCTTGGGTGGTCCAAAGTGGCGTGCAAGTACTGCAAGAAGAAGTATCTCCCCGAGAAGCTCGTGACGCACAACAAGTACTTCTGCGGGCCGAACGCGAAGAAGACGCTGAAGCAAGATAAGCAGCAGCGCAAGGCTCCGAGGCGGAAGCTCGCGGCTGGAGAGGAGGCCAGCGACGAGGACGAAGATGACGATGGGTACCCGAAGAAGCCGGCGCCAAAGTCCAAAGCAAGAAACCCACCGAAGAAGGCGGCGAAGAAGAACGTGATCGATGAGTCTTCGAGCGACGATGACGCGCCATTGGTGAAAAAGGTGAAGGGCAAGTCCCCGCTGCACGAGATCCACTGGACTCGCATCGTGCTGGACGAAGCGCATTACATCAAGGATCGCAACTGCAACACGGCCCGCGGTGTGTTCGAGCTCAAATCCGAATTCAAGTGGTGTCTGACCGGTAAGAAGCTTTGCGCGTGGCTTCGCTTGTGACTGCTAGCTAACCACATCTGACTGCGATTGCAACATCTAGGCACGCCTTTGCAGAATCGGATCGGAGAGCTCTTCTCGCTGATTCGCTTCCTTCAGATCCCGTCGTACGCGTACTACCACTGCACGGCTTGCGAGTGCCAAATGCTCGACTTCAAGTACGTCTGCATTTTCAATGGAGGAAAGAAAGCTACAGCGACTCACGTTGGTTGTGTCGTCGTATGCGAACAGCTTCCCGGATCGAAAATGCCCGAAGTGCACTCACACATCGATCCAGCACTTCTCGTTCTTCAACAAGAAGATTGTGATCCCCATCCAGGCGTACGGATATGTGGCGGAAGGGAAAATCGCCATGCTTCGACTCCAAAACGACGTGCTTCAGCATGTGAGTCGTTGACATCGTTGTGATGGATGTCTAGCGAAGAACCATCTGACCGTTTGTTCTGCTGTAGATTTTGCTGCGTCGCACCAAAGAGGGCCGCGCAGATGATATCAGTCTCCCACCGAAGCTTGTGCGTATTCGCAAAGACCGGCTGGATGAGCGCGAGAACGACTTTTACGAAGCCATCTACACCCAGAGCCAAGCGCAGTTCAACACTTATGTGTCTTCTGGCACGCTGCTGAACAACTACGCGCACATCTTTGACCTGCTGGTGCGACTGCGTCAAGCGGTGGATCACCCGTACCTGGTCATCTACTCCAAGTCGAACCCAGCGCTGCAGTTGCCAATCTCGGCAGCGAGCGGTGATGTGCCGTCGACGATCTACCCCGCCATGAGACCAGTGGTGGAACAGAAGCCGCTGAGTGCTGTTCCGATCGAAGACAAAGACGATGGAAGTGACAGATCTGGAGAAGACCATACGTGCACGATTTGCCACGAAGATGTGGAAGACCTTGTTATTTCCAAGTGCGGCCACGACTTCTGCCGCGAGTGCGTGAAGGAGTACATCGAGTCGCTGCCGATGGGAGGTGCTGCCCGGTGCCCCGCGTGCTCGAAGCCTCTCACCGTGGAGTTGTCGAAGACCGCAGAAGCTGAGGCGGCATGGAGCAGAGAACCCACCGCCAGTGCAGCGAGTCATGCTCACCCTGCTGTGAAGAACGTGGATCTCTCCAAGTTCAACAAGCACAGCATCCTGCACCGTGTCGCGGACATTGGGTCGTTCCAGACAAGCACCAAGATCGAGGCGCTGATGCAGGAACTGGAGCTCATGCGGATCCGGGACCCGTCAGGGAAGGCCATCATCTTTTCCCAGTTTGTCAACATGCTGGACATCATCCAGCACCGCCTGCACCTGGGGGGCGTCAAATGTGTCAAGTTATCGGGCAACATGTCGATGGATATGCGCGACCGGACCATCCGTGCTTTCCGGGAGGACTCGTCGATCACTGCTTTCCTGATCAGTCTCAAGGCCGGCGGTGTCGCGCTCAACCTGACAATTGCCTCTCAGTGCGTGTCAATTCTCCTTGTGCTGTCGTTTTAGCGCTGACCCAACTTGCTAACTCTTGTGTGCTTGTTGTTGTAGCATTTTCCTGATGGACCCGTGGTGGAACCCGGCGGCGGAGAGCCAGGCAATCGACCGCACGCATCGCTTGGGCCAGTTCAAACCGGTGCAAGCCACGCGCTTCATCATCGCCGGGACCGTCGAGGAGCGCATCCTCAAGCTGCAGGAGAAGAAGCAGCTCATCTTCGAGGGCACGGTCGGCGCAAGCGTCAGCGCGATCTGCCGCCTGACAGAGGAGGATCTGCGCTTCCTGTTCTCCAAGTGAGAGGCCAGGTGCGCACAAGTGGAATGGCTTGGGATGGATGTCGGGTGGGGGGGGGTCGAAGGCAGTGGTTTCCGAAAGCGATTCATCTTTTTCAAATGTACTTGTTACATGGCTAAAGGCTCAAAAAGCATCTCAAATAGTCGTACGAAGCTCTCATCGGGTCCGAGCTGAAGGCAAAAAGAAGCAAAACGAAGGGGCCGCCAAGATGATGGAGGGCGCCGCGGACACATGGCAAGCTCGAAAGCAAAACGAGGAAGCCGAAGCCAGCGGCAAGGACAATCGGCGTGGCTGCAGCAAGCCGAGCGGCGGCTGCTCACGACGAGAACCGCGGGCGACCGCCGAAGCCTTGGGACTGGCGCCGATCGAGTGAGTCGTACGCGTTCAGTCGCCGCTGCTGCTGCTGCTGCTGGTACAGTTGTTGCTGCTGGTGTTGGTAGCGCGGGTCGTCATACATGCCGCGGTAGGCGCCTCGACCAGGCGCGATAGCTGCTGCCGCGGCCATCTGCGCGGCGATGAGCGCTTGCGCCTGTTGCGGGTCCACGACCAGCACGCTTGGCTGCTGCGGGTAGCACTGCTGCTGGCTGGGGTGGAATTGGAGTGGCTGCTGACTGTGATGCGCCAAGTAGGCCGCACGCGCACCGGCAAACAGCTCGTCGTGGTGCGATGGATGTTGCGGGTGGTACGGCGTCACACCAAACAGCGTCTGCGGTGCGGCAGGGTGCTTGCGGTACGGCGCGTTCGACGCCACCTTTGGCGCCGGGAAGTGCTCGGGGCGTCCGCGGTTCGGGCCGGAGCTGACGAAGACCAGCGGGCGGTACGACTCGTGCTTCTCGAGCAGACTCGAGTTCTGGAAGCGCGCGATCATGGCCTGCTTGCCCTGCAGCCGCGCGTACGAGATGGCGCAGACCTTCTCGCTGTTGAAGTTGGTCCACCGCTGGCCGTCGAACTCGCGGTAGAACGAGATGATGCTGCGCGCCTCCATGAAGTTGATGAAGGCGTAGCCCATGTTGCACTTGTTCTTGAAGTCGATCGGCAGGTAGAAGAAGTCGTACTGCCCGCGGTGCCGCAGGTTGATCTCCGCGAGCAACATCTGCTGCGTGTACTTGTTGGGGATGTTGCGCACCATAAGCGTCGTGCGCGCGTCTTCGCCGGACGCCACACGATCGATCGACAAACAAAACTCGCCCGTGCCTTGGTCATGGCGGCCTTGGCTTGCCAGCGGGCGGACGGAAGCGTTCCCAGCGCCATACTGCTGATACGCATACCCATTGACCGGGTGCGTGTTCGGCTGGTACGGCGGATGGAACGGCTGCTCTTCACCGGCACGAGCGTTCAACGGCGCGAACTTGGTGGTCGGCATGAACGGCGGCGACATCATGACGGAGGAAGACGGGTCCATGCGTGTTCGCGGCGGCACGCGCGCCTTGTCATGGCGGAAATGATGGCTGAACTGGTTCGAGTCCTCCTTCGGCATGTCACCGTCGTAGTCGGCGAACTGATGATCGCTGATTTGGCTTGACGAGCTGTCGCGATGCGTCGGAGGGTACGTCGCACACGTCAGCTGGCTGCTGGACAACGAGTTCCTTGTGAACGACGCGCTCATGGTACGGAACCGATCGGCAGTCGCGCTCTCGTCCTCGTAATGCGACGGACTCGCGTACATGGAGCTGCTACGGACACGTCCGCCGCCGATCGTGCGCGACCATATGCGCTCGTCGCCCATGGCTGGCGATCCCGCTGCCGGCTCGAAAGTCGGGCTGGTGCTGCTTGGGTTCTTCCCGCTTCCCGCAGCCGCCGACGTCGACGATGAAGACAATGGTGCCTCCAGGAAGGACGTGTTGAGCGAGGACGCCACGGACGACGTCGGCGAGGTCAAAATGGACGTCGTGCTCGACGAGAAGCTCTTCGGGCGTGCCTTGCTGCTGCTGTGAGGCGGCCCGGGGATCGAGACGCGCTCGACGCATTCCTGGAAGCGTTGGATCTTGGAGACGTCGAGCGTCGGCGAGGCGGCGCGCACCGCAGTCAGGGGTCTGTTGTTGAACGAGAACTGCATGGACGACAACGAGCTCACAGCCGCAGACACGACGCGACAGTCGTTGAACTCGACAAAGAACTTGTTGCGGGAGTGCGCGTCCGTCTGCATGACGCTCGCGACTTCCCCGAAGCGAGAGCAAAACTGGCGCATCATCGCCGGGGTCACGCGCGATGCGTCAGCCGCTTCGCCCTCTTTGCTCAGCGTGACCACGACGGTCGCGCAGTTGACGTCGTCCGGGAGTTCGTACGGCAGCGAGAAGTGGATCGTCTCCGAGCGGGACAAGACCCGCGCTGGGCTAAAGCGCGAGACCGACGTTGACGGTGGCGGCGACTGCTCCGTGCTGAGCGTCTTGACCGTCCCGATCGCGCAGCGAAGCTCGTGGAAGGTGAAGAAGAGGAGGCCGTCGTTCGCGAGCTCCCCGCGCATTCGTGCGACGCTGCCAAAGTTCTGCAACGAAAGAGACAACGGCGGAGCGTTCGTCAGCACCATTGTCTCCAACTCATCGCCAGCGCCATACAAGTTCGTACATGAATCGTGTCGCTGATTCGTCGGACGTCGTCAGCGTCCAAGTGTCCGGCGACGCTCTTGACGAGGACATGGCGCGTCGCGAAGTTGGTCTTGAGTGCCTTCCACAGCTCGTCGACCGACCCACGCGACGGAGACGCTACAGTCGGCGTCACATCCATCTGTCGGGCGTCTCCGTGGCCAGCATCGTGGATGGACCAAGACGCAGGCTTCTCCTGGTGCGAACGCAGCGTCGTGTAGTCCGAGAAGCTGCGCGGGCGACTCGCGAACAGCGCGCCGCCTTCTGGCTTCCCGTTGTCCCCACCGCTTTGATCTGCAGTTTGGGCCATTGACAGCGACCGGAGCGAGTTGGAGAGCGACTCGAGCGGCAGTTGGCCGTCGCTGCTGCGCGTCTCCTGGTTCGAAGACGTCTTGTCGAAGGACAGCGACCGGAGGGTGCGCCACTGCCACAGTCAAGGTTAGCCGCCGTTCTCCGCACCAACATGGACAAGGAGTTGAGACAATGGAGTACCTCCGTGGCGGCCTCGGCGCTGCCGACGGACTCAGAGCGGGCGCCGAACGAGTGCGCGTTCCATCCACTCCACATGTCGAACGCGTCTCCTTCTTCGGATCGCGTCGGCGGCGGCGACTGCGCTTCGCTTGAGTTGGCCACCGCCGCGCCGTCATCCTCGTCGATCTGGCAGAGTGAGGGCCGGACGTAGGAGCTCATGGGCAGGGGCGACGGCTCCTTCTGGTTGTCGACGTCTCCAGACGCCTCGAGGGCCTGCAAGGACGCATACAGAGGCGAGCCGGCGGGCGAGATGGTCGCCTGGGACGACGAGCGGGACGACAGCGAGGACGACGAGCGCGAGAGGCCCTCCATGGCTCCCGTCAGCGTGAAGTCATCACGGGGGGTCGCGTACTGGAAGGCGCCGCTGCGTTCGTGGCGCGCCGCGGCTCCCATCGCATGGGTCAGGCCCGAGCAGGCCGCACAGAAGCTGAGCTCGCACTGGCGGCAGAAGAGCGCGGCGTCGGCCCGCTGGCACTCGTCGCACGCGTCTCCCGACTTGTCTTCCGGCTGGTCGTCGTCATTGTCTTGCTGCTGCTCTCTGTCTGTGCCAGCGGCGGTTGAATGCCGGCGGAAGGCACCCTTGCTGTGCCGCTTGGCGCCGCAGGAGACGCAGAACGCCAGCTCGCACTCGCGGCACGTCTCCGCCGGCTCGCGCGCGCACTGGCAGCAGCCCTCACGCTCGCGCGGGTCGAGCTGTGCGCCTCCGCGTCGCATCACTCGAGTCGTGTCGAGTCGCGGCCGGTCCGGATCCCGAATGCCTCGGGTCGTCGCTGGCCGCGCGCCGGTGCGTCCGTCCGTCCGTCCGTTGACTGCGACTGGCGCCTGGAAGGCCGCGCCACCCGCGGGAGGCTTCGGTTTCCGCTTGGGCTTCGCCTTGTGCGTCTCGGTTCACTCCTCGCCGCCCGTTCACGCGCGAAACCCTCCGCCCGCTCGTGGGTTTCTCGCTCCACCGGCCGCTGCGATCCGCGGGCTCTCGCCACGACCTGTCAGCTCCACAGCCAGCGCAACAGATTTACTGGCTGCCTGGCGGAATGGAAGGCGACGGACAGGCAGGCGGGCGGATGGAGCGGCGGGTTGATCGGGCGGCGCCGACGGTCGGCGGGCGCTTCGAAATCCGTTCGCCGATCTTTGGGCCGTGGCGCGTCGCCTCTGAGGATAATTCTGATATTCTGATTCGGGCGGGCCGGCGATTGAATGCGTCCAGGCCTTCGCTCCGCTGCACTTGGTGCCCAGCGGGCTGCGTCCACTTGTGCTGCTGCTGCTGATGGTGCTGGCGACGCTGGTGGCCGCGTATCTCGCCGAGGCCGAGCGCATGGTGGTGGTCGAGCCTCCTCGAGGCGGCTGCTTCCTGCTTCGCCCCATCCTTATCATACAGG
>JAADYH010000303.1:0-25622 GCA_023338125.1 Phytopythium aichiense
GAGAGTCCCACGCGACGCCAATGAATCGCACGATGCGTTCGTGCTCCATGGCGGCCATCATCTTGACTTCGGCGAGGAAGGCGTTGATCTGTCGAACATCGCGGCGAGTCGCAGGCAGTAGCATCTTGATGGCGACGACTTTTCCATGGTATGTGCCGCGGTAGACCTCTCCGTATCCACCGCTGTTCACTAGATGTTGGACGATCAATTTCTCGAACGGGATTCGCACGTTGGCGATATCGTCAACGAGAACAGCCTGGAGGCGCGCAGAACTGCCACTGGAGGCGACGCTTGCTCCAGTGCTATGGCGTCGAGAATGGCTGTGCGTCCGCCCGGACTTGTAGGTGCACGTGGAGTGCGCTGTGGTCGACTCTAGGATCGACGGCGACGAGCTCGCTGAAGCAACGAAGTTGCCATACTCGGGCGAGCTCTTGCCCTTGGGATCTTGACTCCGCCGCCTCCGCTTGCGCCACACGAACCAGAATACTGCAAGGCCCACAAGCAGCGCGGCCGTCACCGTGCCGAGCGCGATCACCACCGTTGTCAGGGTCTTCCCGTCTGCTCCTGCTCAGATCACAGCAATGGATCATCAGACCGCCGCTGACCAGCACAATGCCCTCTCATCGCGCCTCGACTTACCGCCGGGGGCACCAGCGCCATCGTGTGACGCTATGCTCTGCAGTGCGCCACTGCTCTCGCCACTCGACGATTCGTATGACGATATCGGAGAAGGGGTCAGTCCTGGCGAAGGAGTCGGCGCCGTCGTCGTTGACGTCTCTGGTGGTACAGTCGTTGTCAGTGACGGCGTCGTGGTCGTCGGAGCTTCGGTATCAGCTGTGGAGCTCGTTGTCACGACTGGCGAGGTTGTTGGCTGTTGCGGGGCCGGAGTGGAGTTTGGACGCTCGGGCTGCGTGCCTGTCGAGCTCAAACCACCGGTCGCTGCGTCCGGACCGCCCTCGTCCTCGTCCGCTTCGTTCTCGTCGGGCTCGTTCTTGTCGCTGGCCATCGCGCTAGCTCGGACGTTAGCACGAAGACGCCGACGGTCCGTCGCGAATCCCCTCGGTGCCTGGAGACCTCCCATCAAAGTAACGACCCAGCGTGCCGAGACCTGGCACATCTAGTTGTGCCGTTCGCACCTCCGCCTTCTCCCCGGTCTCTTGGTTTGTCGTTCGACCAGCAAAGTCCCATCCAGAGCGCACGCGAAGCGTCGAATTGCAGCTTGGCAATCACAAATTGATTCACAATTGCCTCCAACTTACACAGCCACGCGCGTCTGCCACCCAGCACCCGCTCTGTATATCGATACTCTGTAGAGACGAGGCCGCAACACAGCTTGGGATGCCGTCGATTCAACGGCCGAGGCGCCGGCGAACGAGCTGCCTCGTTGTCCTTCCAACCGCCCTGGCCTTGCCATGTCAAATCGCGGCCATTATCATTCGGTCGCTTCCACATGGTCAGATGACAATTCAAATACGTGCCAGCTATCACGCATGGCTCCGAAAATAATACTGCACACTTTGATGTGGATATTTACTATACTGTAATACACGAAAGTATCCACCAGAATAATCTTTATTGACCGAAGCCGATTCGTACCTTATCGAACACGGACAATGCCTGGACGTCGAAGGTCGACCAGTTTTCTGATTGAGATCTGGCGGGCATGGAGACCTCGGGCGACGCCTCCTCCACTGCTCCCGCGGCTGCTGCGGCGTCCGCGCAGCCTCCGCCGGCGCCTGTGGACGCGTCGGAGCAGCAGCAGAAACCCGCGAGCATCTACGAGCAGACGGCCGCGGACCCAAGCGCGCCGAAGGTGTACCCCAAGCCGGTGACGATGCTGGTAATCGGCATGGCCGGCAGCGGCAAGACGACGCTCATGCAGGTGCGTCTCGCTCCCTGCTGCCTAGACTGCTGCATCTGGATGGGAGCTGACAGCATAATGTGGTTGTATGTGATGCAGCGCATCGCGGCGTACGCGGCGGACCACGGGCTGCGCAACTACGTGGTGAACCTGGACCCGGCGGTGCGCAAGACGGGGTACACGGCCAACATCGACATCCGCGACACGGTCGATTACAAGCAGGTCATGGGCGAGTACGGGCTCGGCCCGAACGGAGCCATCATGACCTCGCTCAACCTGTTCGCGACGCGCTTCGACCAGGTCATCGACCTGCTCACCAAGCGCAGTGGCGACCTCGAGTGCGTGCGAATACGATTGATTGGTGGCAATGACTTGACGCCTCGCGATGCTAACTTGGCTGTTGCGCTGCAGCTACGCGGTGGTAGACACGCCCGGGCAGATCGAGGCGTTCACGTGGTCTGCGTCCGGCGCCATCATCACCGAATCGCTCGCCACGTCCTTCCCGAGCGTCATCGTCTACGTGGTGGACACGCCGCGCACGGCCAGCCCGAACACCTTTATGTCCAACATGCTCTACGCGTGCAGGTGCGTCTCGCTGCAGGCTTCCCCAAGGTCAGTCCAGTGAGTGCACTAACGCGTTGCTTGTCGCCGGACAGCATCCTGTACAAGCTGCGTCTGCCGTTTGTGATCGTGTTCAACAAGATCGACGTGCTGCGCCACGACTTCGCCCAGGAGTGGATGACGGACTTTGAGAGCTTCCAGACGGCGCTGGACGACACGCAGGACGACAGCTACATGGGCAGCCTCTCGCGCTCGCTCAGTCTCGTGCTGGAGGAGTTCTACAACAACCTGACGTCGGTGGGCGTGTCGGCAGCCACGGGTGAGGGTATGGAGCAGTTCTTCGAGGCCATCGACAAGGCCGCCAAGCAGTACGAGCAGGAGTACCTGCCTGACCTGCTGGAGCGCATCAAGCTGCAGCAGCAGAAGAAGGAGCACACCCAGGAGCAGAACCTCACGCGCGTCATGCAGGACATGGACATCTCGGCCGACATGGGCGAGCCGCAGCCGACGCCTGGCGCGGTGCCCGCAGGCGAGCGCACCGAGCTGTAATTCCGCAGTGTTTTGGCTGTCATCCCTGCATTTTCACCTCCCAACACGGTCTATTCCTGTAGAATCCCCAAACTGACCATCAGGTTGACGATACATAGCTGCAGTATTTCGTCAAAATGTGGGTACATGCGTAATAATCGATAGTGTGGTTCACGCACGCCACGTTGGTTATCCATCCGATCGGAGAAGGGCGGCCCCTTCCATGTAAAAGCCCATAGATTAGGAGGAAGAAGCAAGCGCCGCCGCGAGATGGACGCGCGCGAGCCCCCTGCGTCTGCCGCGGGCGCCGTGTTCGCGCGGCTGATCCCGCAGCCGTCGGTGGCGACGCCCGAGGAGCCAGCGGAGGCCTCGGCGGCCGCGCAGGCCGCGCACATGTTGCGCAACGCGCTGATCCCCGAGCGCCGCTTCTACCGCGTGCTGCGCGAGTCCAAGCTGTTCGCCATCGACTTTGGCGCTGCCGCGGCGCTGCAGCCGGCGCCGCACACGGACGCGCACGCGCGCAACGGTGCCGAGATCCTGCAGGCGCCCGTGTCGCTGGCCGAGAGCGACTACAAGGTCGTGCGCATCGAGGAGATGACCAAGCTCGCGGCCGGCCGCGTCGGCGCCTCGGCCTCGCTCTCGTCCTCTTCTTCATCCTCTTCGCTCTCGTCGGGCCGCAGCCGTGGGCAGAACGGCAGTGGTCAGGCGCTGGACCGTCGGGGTGAGTATGGCTGCATTGTGGTGGTTGACGCGGCGGAAAGAGGAGACTGACCAACAGACGTGGTGGTGTGGCGTTGACAGCGGCGTACAGCCTCATGAAGATGCCAGAGGAGGTGGTGGAGAGCAGCGGGCGCCTGCAGTGCCTCTTCGGGCCCAATAACGTGCCCACGTGGTTCATCCAGCTCGCGCACGTCGAGCACGCGTACATGCTGCTGTCGACCAAGGAGCGGAAGGAGACCGCGGCTTCGAGCGCGTCCAGCCGACGCAACAGCCTCAGCTCGAGCGGCCGGCGCAGCAGCGTCGGCGAGCACGCGCTGCACATCCCGGCGGTTGAGGTCTTCTACCTGGAGGAGCTGCCGGAGGAGGAGACGGCGGTCGAGACCTCGGGGCGGCTTTACTACCGCGTGCTAGTCCCCATTGAGCTGCGCAAAGGGCCCGACCTGCTCGCGCCAGTCATCTCGCGGCAGCTGTTCAAGAACGCAGAGGAGATCATCGAGTGCCACCGCACGTACCGCTGTCCGCAGAGCGGCGTGACGTTCGTCAAGCTCGCGTACGAGGACGGCTGGCTCTTCGAGACGCTCAACTCGGGCATCCGCGTGCTTGAGAAGCTGGCGACGCAGCCCGACATCGAGTACGGACAGTTCTACTACGTCGTCAAGATCCCGGTCGGCATCCGTGTGGCGCCCAACATCATGGCCCAGCGGTCCGGGAAGGGCTTCAAGCTCCACTCGATTGTCGAGGCGTCGCAGCGGTTCACCCCTCCAGGCAGCAAGGTCACGTATGTGCGTGTCTGCAAGGACAAGAACGCGCGCTGTGGATGCTGGCGGGGCAGTCCGCCTGGGACGTACAGTCCGGTGAAGCGAGTGGTTCCAGGAGGCGGCCGCCATCGACTGGAACTGCCCGGAGCGACGGATCGGAGTACGACAAGCGATGACGCTGACGCTGGAGACGATTTGACGCCGAGCGTTGCAACCATGGACCTTTCAGACCAAATCAGTGCTGAGTCTGCTCTGGTTGGACCCTCGTTCCCGCCAGCGCCGACGTCCTGTCACGGCGGATGGATCTTTGAGACGACAATGGACGGCCAAGTGGTGCTGGAGCCCATGGCGAAGCCTCTCGTGCGTCAGGTTGAGCGCCTTTTCTATCGAGTCCTGGAAGACGTGGCCGTCCTCCCGACACCTGTCAGCACTATGGGAAAGCGCAACGGCCCGGCCCCGTCTTCAAATCGCAAACGGCTCAAGGACACACTGATCGAGTGCAGCGAGCGCTTGGTGCCTGCGGAGCCGGCCTTGCCTCGCAGTGCGACTCCGTCGTCCGATACAAGCGACTCGAGCTTGAAAATGCCCGAGTTTGGATTCGTCAAGCTGCGCCATGATGCGGGCTGGATCTGTGAGCGGCAGCTGCACGCGCCGTACCGACTGGTGCTGGAGCAAGTCCAGGGCTTTGCGGTCACGCGCGACGTGCTCAAGCTGTACCGCGTCTTGCTGCCTGTGCACTTGCGCTCCGCTCCGGACTTCGAGTGCCCGCGTCTGCCTGGCATGCCGCCGATCGCAGCAGGCACCGTGTTTGAGAGCTCGCTCCAGTACACGCCGCCCGGGAGCTCGATCACGTACGTCAAGATGGTGCAGAGCGGCGCTCGTCACGGCGGGAGCAGTGCCGTGAACGGCGGGTGGCTGTTTGACCAGACACCGAGCGGCGATCGCGTGCTGGAAGCCGTGGACGAGGACCCCGAGCAAAAGAACGGCAAGTTCTTTTACCGCGTCGTGTGCGAGAAGAAGGAAGTGCTGCTGTCCCCCGAGAAGAGCAGCGAAGTCGTGCGCTACCTGTTCAATGGAACGGTGTTTGCTGCTGAGATGGAGTACAAGCTGCCGCGCAGCCAGGAAGTGTACGTCCGGCTGTCCAAGGAGAAGGGCTGGGTTGCGCTCGACGTGCCCACGGAGGATCACGGCGCGCCGGCGTCGGAGAACGGAAGCACCGGGCGGCGGAGACAGAGTACCGTGTCCGAAGTGGACGGCGTTGGTGCTGGTCACGGCCGCTCGACCGTTGTGCGACTGTCGGAGGAGCTGTACAACCTGTACACGATGCCGCCGAGCTGGGTGAGCATCGGGTTCCCGAATCGGACGTGGTTCAAGGTGCCGGACGAGACGTGCCGCACCATCTTGGCCGAGGAAACGGTGCTTCAGACAGAGATCTTCGCGGCCCGGAATGTGCTGGCGACGTCATCGCAGGGCCGTGAGAACGTCCCGCTGTCTCGCCGCGGCATGGTCGTGCTCGACAATGGACGCACCGAGTGGAAGTGCACGCTGGAGGAGATCAAGCACTCGGCGAGCGCGCTCATGTTCACGTTCCCGTGGAAGCAGGTGTGGTGGATCTTCGAGGTGAACGGGCCGGAGGACAAGCACTGCGTCGAGCTGCAGCACGGGCTGCGCGGCGGCTTCCGCTCGATCCTGTTCGACGGTCAGGTGCTGCTGCAGCACCGCAGTGTGACGGACATTCTGTGGGACTCTGGCAGCGAGTTCGCTTTCTCGTGGGAGAACCGCACGATCAAGGTGCTCATTTCGCTCGAGGGCGCCTTCTTCTCGCAGTACCTGCAGTTCTACAGCTACTCGCTGCTCGTGGACGAGGAGGAGGTCTCGCCCGTGCCGTTTTGAGCCTGTCGGCGCGTCCACCGACGATGAGGCGGTGACGACGCTAGCTGGTAGTGTTGGAGAGGTATCAATGCAAATTTTCGACCGAGAGGACATCATCGCGTGCTGGTGAGCTGAGCATCAGGGCTTGGAGTGTCGGACGATGGATTGCAGTGCCATTGCCGTCACCGAGATGCCACGGCGGACGCGCCGCGATTCAGCGGACACACCACCCACCGTCTTCACATCGCGAAAGAACGAGGTGAAGGTGGTGCGAGTCAGCTGGCCAGCTCGGTGGCGTACCCCTCCTGTGGTCACTGTTCGTGCAGATGATGCGCTCGCAGTCACATTGAAGGACGCCGACGTGGTTGGACACGACAGAAGAGCGGAGCCATTTCGCAGCCGCCGCGAACGTTCCACCGACCTCGCCATGACGAATCGCAGTGCTCTCTGGACGACCAGCCGCATGCGCGTCGCCACTTTCTTTCGCGCAACCTCGGGCAAAATTTCAATGCGTCAAGAAAGAATCCAGGTCTCTTGACGGCTGCCGCTTAAAGTCAATCAAAGCATCGGGTGGGAAAGCAAAGCGGCCACTGCAGTCAATGGAGCATGAGCATGGCGGTTGTCCGACTGGACCTGGTGATCGCGGAGTCGCAGCAGACGCTTTTGGACACTTCGGGGCATTGGATGGAGATCTTGAGGCTGGAAAAGTGATCCCCATGCCGCTTTTACGTGGTCGGACACGGGGCAGCGGCCACCTTGAAGCCGCGGAGAAAATCCAGGCTGATTTTCCAGGTTGTTTCATGACGAAAGTGCTGCGTCCATAGAGGGACATACTGGAGCCAAGTGTAGAATAAAAGCGGCCGCTTGCTGGCAAAGACAAGAAGCGCGCAGCCAGCAAACACGAAGCAGAAAAAAAAGAGAACCGAAAAGTGAAATGCTACTGACTTAAGGGTATTCCCTTGTCAATCCATATAGAATGATGGAGGATGTGTGATGACTGTTACCTTCGAAAACGAATCTTGTTGAAGTGTCTCTTTGCAAGTATCTTGGACAGAGTATGTCGGCGTGTATAACGGTCCGGCGATGCTCAAGTCTAAAAAGTACTAACTCAGTACTTGAGACCTCGGTTGAACACTTGCCCACCAACAACAACAGCCTGGCGGGGGCAACGCCTCTTGCAGCTGGCCTGCAGCTGACCAACAACATGTTCCCAGCGCCAATGCATCGAGGCGCCAGTCGCGCGGGTGGATTTTATCTCGCCCCCCTGGCAGTTGCGCGCTGGGAGAGGACGCATCACCGGCACTTGGCGCTGTAACCCTCAAGTCTATGGGCGTTCAAGTGCGCAAGGATCTCCGCCAGCCAGCGGCTTTGCATCGCCCTCCCCTTCATGGAACATACTTGCGTCTCTCCTCCCGCTCAACGCCCAATAGACAGTCAAGCCGAAAAGCCTCGTCGCCCCCCCAGCAAATCCTCGTCACCTGCGAGTTCGAGGCACTTTTTTCACTGAGTTGGCCGTCGAGGTACTACTGTACAACACGAGAGCGTTGCCGTCTCGATCTCGATCTCGATCTCGACACCGACGCGCCATCACCACCCACGCGCGAAATGAATGCGCGTCAGAGGACCTTGACTTTTCTTCAAAGCTGGCTGGCTGACTGTCGCGCGCACAGTGGCACGCAGACCAGCGGACTGGTCGTCTATGTGCCCGGCCGGCGGAGATGATCGTCGTCCGCAAGTGGTTGATTCTCGTGATTTTCGAACCGTTTGCGTTCTCCTGCACCCGCCCCACCATCCTCCTCGCCCTACCGGACCGGTCGTCGAATCCCTGGAGGTGGGCGGCCCGAGTGTTGCCATTCTCCAATTTGGCGCCTCGGTGTCAACTACTCACCCCTCGGTGGTCCGCGTCCCTTGCTGGGCTCTCTCCCCCACCTAAAGCCGATCGCGCTTTACTCTCCACCGCCACCACCACTTCGACGCCTACCTCCGCAACAGCGAGCGGCTCGACACTTGCTCTACTTGTTTCCACCAACGTCAGTGGATGACCAACAACAACAACAACAGTGCCACCCGCCGCACTACCCCTCGCCGCCCTACCAGCACCATGCCTGCCCGCCGCGACCTCGGTCTCCGCAACGGCATCTGGTCCGAGGACGAGCACGACCGGTTCCTGGCGGCCATCAAGAAGTTCCCGCAGGGCCCGTGGTCGGCCATTGCCGAGATCGTCGGCACGCGCTCCGTGCGCCAGGTGCAGACCCACACGCAAAAGTACTACGAGAAGATCATGCGCCGCATGCGCGGGCTGCGCAAGGACCGCAAGACGTGGGCCCGGCTCGAGCACCGCATCGACGACGACATCCTCGAGTTCTGCGATCTCATGAACCAGTCGAGCAAGCTCGGCTCGCCTGCGCTGGCGCCGGTTGTCGCGCCGCCCGCCATCGTCACCGGCTTCGACACGGACAGCAGTTTCCACACGCCAGTGCGCGAGACGACAGCCAGCAGCTTCCTGCTCTCCATTTCTCCGCGGCAGGTGGTGGTCAAGCGCGAGATGACCGACGCGACCGACATGGAGGTGGACAAGGACTGTCTTCTCGGAGCGTATGAGCACCCGTTCGTGCTCGACATGAACGAGCTGGACGCTTTCGGACTCGCCTCGGCCATCGTGAGCGAGCAGAAGGAGCTGCCAACGCTGGAGGAGTCGCTCGACTTCCTCATCGAGGCTATGGACGCGTGAGCAACGAAGTCTTTAAGTTAACCGTTTCGCACCACCATCAACAACAACTCCACTGCTCAACTCTCGCGACCGCGTCAGACACGGAGCAGTACCGACCGCACCCACCAGGACGGTGTCCTTCAGAGTCCTGGTACACTTTCAGCCAGCATGTAACAACAACATGGGATTCTTGCTTCATGCGTCGGACACCAACGTCCATTGCCCCCTTGCGGTTGTTCCTGTCGCCGTCGCATCCTCGCCAGCCGCTGGGAAACGCGACGAAACATGGCGCCACCTCAGTCATCACGCCGCTGATGGATACACCACAGCATCGCATGCGACAGCAAACCCGCCATCATCGTCGGTCGTGAGCTTCGAACCTGATAAACCAGGCCATCGCGCGCTGATTGGTGCGCTCGTGGTGCACCTCTGCCGGGAAAGAGTTGCGTCAAGAGATCGCTGCTGGCGTCCCACTCACTGGTGACGGGCAACCGACCGCTCCGGCTGTCGGCGTTGCTCTGTTCGACGATGATGCCCAGGCCACTCATCCCATCCCAGTCCAGCTCGACGCGTCGCGAAAGACACGAGGCGAGCCAGCCATCATGACCCGGAAAGCGAAAGCAGCGCATGCATTTACGATCGTTGAAGGCGTCATGGCGCAGCTGCACGGCACCTCACCTCCGAGCATGATGTATTAGCTCAATGAGAGCTCCTGGTTCGCCAACGCAGGTAAACAGTGGCGCCTTGCACCGGAGGTGGTCGATTCCCGCGAGGTCCGAGTCCGAGGCGCATCATGGACAACGGCGGCGTCCCGTGAGAGCCGTGAGATGGCTCCTTTCGCCGCGGCACCGAGCCGGAGCCGGAGCCGAGAGAGGAGCGACGACGGTCTTCACTTCGTCGTCCCGACGAGGTGGCGCTGCGCTGTCGTGTATCGCGGTCGCACTGATGCAGGCAAGCGCCAACTGTAAGACCACCAGGCCGCGCTTGCGATTGATCAGTCGGACGCGCTCCAGCAGAGAGAGAGAGA
The DNA here is from genome assembly GCA_023338125.1 of Phytopythium aichiense. Lineage (NCBI taxonomy): Eukaryota > Oomycota > Peronosporomycetes > Pythiales > Pythiaceae > Phytopythium > Phytopythium aichiense. The sequence continues at coordinate 10,038 of JAADYH010000303.1, forward strand.
GAGAGAGAGAACTCCTTGTTGCATGGACACGGGTGCAACCAGCCTGCCATCACGGCGCGTCCTGAGTTGGTCCGACCCGGTTCAGGATGAGTGTCTAGTCAACCAAGCGCTTGTCTTTTTGTGCCGGGGTGCCGTTTCTATCGCCACCGCAAAGCTCACTGACCGTGCATGTTCGACACCGCCGCCTCGCTTTTGATGGGCTCGGAAGCGCTGTCGACATGGAAATTTGGCTTCAGCTTGAAGTTTCTCAAGCCAGGGAGACACCACGTCACTCCGGAACTTCACGTCAACAAAGGCGCGCGGCGTCGACCACTGCGACTCGACCGACTTGCGTGCCGCCCGATTGCCTGGCGGCAGTGGGAGGATTAGTGCGAGAGGTGCTGCGTTTGCCTGCACGTGGGTGCTAATCATCGCCCGTGCCAGCTTCTCCTCGTTCTTCCAGCGAACCGACACGTCAACGCTTCGAAAGCTCTCGCACTCCTTTGCCGCGTTGAGTGATATCATGCGTCGCCGGCTTCCATGGGCGAGAGGTTGCACAATTAGCCAGGCGAAGCTCTCAGCTGATGTCCGAAGGCTGGGTCTCGATCTCCTTGATGGTCGATCTCGCGCTTGATCCAATGTTGCATCGTGTCCGCCATCAATGCGCAGCGACTGCATCGAAGAACTCCTCATCCTCGTCCTCGCCTTCGTCCTCGTCCTCCTCGTCGCTGACAAACAGCTCGAGCTCCTTGGCCGACCCCTTGGTCACGTCGACCGCCGCGATCACCTGGATCGCGGCCTGGAAACTCGTGAGCACGTACCCCTCGACGCCTTTGCCGCCGCCGCTCGTGAAGAACGAGATGAAGGCGATCTCCGACACGAACGCGCGCTTGCTTGCACTCAACGACGAGGGATTGAAGAACCGCGTCGACTCGATCAGCACGGCGCAGACCAACGGGATGAGGATGTCCGCGTTCGAGGCAGTCTGGTGCAGCTTGTCGGCGAAGCAGCAGATCGCGCGGAACGACTCGCAGAGCAGGTCGAGCTTCTGCAGCGGCGAGCGTGCCGAGTCCATCATCGCCACGAGCTTTGCCTCTGCGTCTAGCAGGTCCCCCGACAGCACCAGGCGACCAGTACGCTTGGCCTTGGCCTTGGCGACCTCGTCAGTGACGGATGGGCTGCCGGTCGACTGCTGCTGCTCACTTCGGATCGCCTTGATCGTGTCGTAGAACACCTTGTCGGCGTCGCCAAACGCGCGCTGAAACTCGCCAAACACCGCCGCGTAGATGTCGTCGAAGATGATGCGCTCGATCGCCAGCGTACTGCTCGCCATGGCGTCGGGCGTGCTGGCTAAGCTGGGGAAGCTCTGCACGGTAACTCCGACCATGTGTGCCACGTACATCTTCGCGTCGTGCAGGGTCTCCTTACAAACCTGCGGCTGCGGGGACGACGAAGCGAGCGCATGTCCGCTCGAACGCTTTTGCCGCGCAAAGTGCCGCTGGCGGAAGCTCTCGCACAGTTGCAGGTTGATTTGGCCGAGGAACTCGCTCGGCGACGCCAGGATCCCGAACAGGAACCCATACACTTCATCGTCCGTCGGGTACCCCAAATGCCGCGGGTCGTTCTCCAGAGGACTTGGATCGCTCGACGCCGACACGCGCTGAGGCAACTGGAAGCGCCGAAGCAGCTCGGCGTCTTTCCGGAACGCGTCGTCCGATGGAACGCCGCCGTGTGCGCGCTTGCAGTCCCAGCAGACGCGCGTTGCCCACTCCCCGGAGCGGATCTCCTCGTCGTGGCGACTGGCCTTGCGGAGCTTCTGTTGGTGCGTCACGGTCGCAGCGGCGGCGGTCGCGGCCGTGAGACCGACGCCGGCAACCAATGCTTCGAAGCCCATGCCACCGAGCAACATGTTGATACCTGCGATGACTCCGCCCGCTGGTCCTAGCGCGAGCGCGCCGATGACGCCGCCAGCCGCCAGCACCGGGCTCACGCGCCTGGCCATCCTCATGGCCGCCTTGGCCGTCTCGCGGTGGTTGGATGGCCCGCTCTCGCGCGAGAACAGCGCGCGGCTCCTCTTGGTAGACGCGGTGGGAGCGGCCGTCCGCGTCGTCCCACCTCGCGCGGGTGTCGCGGCCGTGATGGAGAGTTCCTCAATCAGATCGGACAGCGTCAGGAGCGAGGACGTCGCTGGGTCCGGCTGCGGCGCGGCGCTGTCGCCGAACAGGCGCGCATACAGCTGCTGCTGCTGCTTGCGGATCGCCACGGGGTTGCCTTCGCTGCTGGCCGGCGTGAGCACCTGCGCGGCGCCGCGAGACGCATCCAGGCGCTGCTTGCACGCCGGCAGCATCGACTCGTGCCCGCGGCAGTGGCGGTGCCGGTGCACGAGCGACAGGCAGTCGCGGTGCACGAGCGCGCCGCAGCCGATGCATTGGCACACGGCGTCGGTCGTCGTCGCCGCTCTGCGGCCGCTTCTGGGCCTCCCACTGCCGTCGCGACGCTCGGAAGGCTTGCGCCGCCGCCGGGGCGACGAGGACTGGACGGACAGCGCGCGGTCGCCGCAGAGCGCGCAGTCGCGGAAGAAGAGCAGACTGCGGTCCACGGCCGACAGCGCGGCCGGCCGCGCCGCCTGGAAGCTGTGCCCGTGCAGCGGGTCGGTGAACACGCCCGCCGTGTCGCGAAGATACGAGCTGGCGCAGCACCCAGTGGAGGCGTTAGACAGCGAGTCAGGACCGCGAGGAACGGGTAGTAGGAAGAAAAGAGCCTCCTCTATCTCTAGCGAACCGCGGCACGCGCCAATTGGCCCGCGGGGCGGCGCGGGGACTCACCTGAGCGCTCCTTGCATCAGCATGGCCGCCTCGATCGCCTCTCCGCTTTCTTCTCTGACACAGACGCGCGGGGTATCCGTACCCCAGGGTACCCCAGCGTACCCACTCTCTCGCGGTGTAACCTTCGGTACGTAACTGAAGGAATTCGGTTCTCGCTTCGAAGCAAGCAAGTCAGCTCACGCGTCGCACTTCACTTGCTGTCTGTATGCTTTCTGGCGTTTGAACTGGGGATTGTCTGGCTCCACCGTAATCGTGCCTTGTCCGTGTGTTGGACTCTCGTCTTGCACTTGCCTCGCACAACTAAGAAGAAAGGATTCCTCCCAGTCGTTCTTCCCCGTTCACTATCGGATTCCACACCCCGCGCGCACTTTCCCCATACATTAGAGCAGGAAGAAGCATGGCGCGGCTCCTGCGGCTCGCGATGGCGGCGCTGGTCGCGGCGGCGGCGCTCGGGGGAGCAACGAGCGCTCCTGCGACCGGGAAGGAGCTGCGCGGGCTCCGCGCTCTGGCCACGGACGACCAGGCCGCGTGCGATGCGAGCGCCGAGAGCAGCGCGTTTGCCGAGTACCTGACGGCGCTGCCGACCACGGGCGGCATCCGCGGGTGCGTCGCGACCAACATCGCGTCGCTGTACACGGCGCTGTCGGCGGGCGACTCGCAGTGCTCGCTCTCGACGCTCACGTCGCTCTTCTCGGCGAACGCGAGCGACTCGGACAGCGCCGCCTTCTCCGAGTTCTTCAGCCTCCTGCTTGGCGGAGTGCTGTCCTCCTCGTCCTCTTCCTCGGGCTCGACCGTCGACCTGGCAACCTCGCTGGCGAGCTGGAACGAAGGCAGCGCCACCAACACGGCCGGCTTCTGCTCCGTTATGAACACCCAGGCCGGCCCGTGCATCGACGCGCTGCTGCCGGCGATCATCGAGCTGTTGGCTGAGGGCGCCACGTGCTGCTCGACACTCAGCGAGTACTACGAGATCGCGCAGCTCATCGTGCCGGCGGGCCAGTCGCTCGAGCAAACGGTCGTGAATATCGTCAACGGACTCCACCGCTCCATGTGCACGACAGTCTCCAGCGGCCTGTGCGGCGAGACGCTCACAGCATTCCTGGCGGACGCAGTGACGAGCGCCGACACGTCGCTGCTGGCCGCGCTGCTGGTTCACGGCGGCATCCCGCTCTACGCTGCCTCCGAGTCGAGTGTCTGCTCGGCACTCGCGGACACCAGTCTCACCAGCCGCCTTGACGGGTCGACCTCGATTTCGTACTACGCTGCGTCGTGCTGCGCGTCGGGGACGTCGGCACTGATGGAGAGTTTGGACGCCGTGGTGACGCATCTGACGGGCGACTCGATCCCTGAACTGCTCACTCTCATTACTGGTCGCCAGACCCTCGACTCGTCCACCCAGTTTGCTGCGCCTTACGACACGATCAGCGGCTGCAGCTTCGCTGAAACGTGTTCAGCCCCGGAGTTTGTGCTGACGGCTAGCTCGGCTACGGCCAGCAACAGTTCGGCTGCAGTGACCGTCAAGACGGCCACGGAACAGAACGTGACGTGCACCAAGACGAATGTGTGCGACGCCGACGATGTCTGCAGCTCCGTTTGCGAAACCGGCACGGCCATCATTGAGCCGTGGGTTGCGCGCGCGATCACGTACCAGCGGAACCAGTCGTACGACCAGACACTGTGTTACGCGGAGTTGCCAGGCACGCACAACAGCGTCATCACGCGCGCACGTGGCTACGGCAACCGCGACCAGCTCTTCAACGCCGTGCTGAACGCGAGCAATGCGGACTCGTATATGCGGACGAACAACCAGGTACGCTGGCGCTCGATGGTTCTTTGAACTGTAGTGATCACTGGTATTCACGGTCTCGCTATCGCTCGTTCCGCAGTTTTTGAGCGTGACGGACCAGCTCAACCTCGGCGCGCGGTTCATTGAGATGGACGTACACTACTTCGCCTCCAACTTCTACAGTGCCCACTGCTCCGACATTGGCATCTCCCTTCTCGACGATGCGTCGGCGGTTCTTGTGGCAGAGCTGCAGACGATCCTGGGCGATTCTGCTACGATTGAGTGGCAGTCATCGCTCGTCGGGTGCCTGCCTTCTCTGAGCGGCATTCGTGCCGAGGAGCAACGGTTGCACAACGCCTCGCTCTCGGAGCTCGCAGACTGGATCACAGCCAACCCGAACGACCTGGTGGTGCTGTACACGGAAGTTGGCACGGAGATTGAGACCTTCTCCAAGCTCGACTCGCTGCTTGCCATCTACTCGGACGTGTTCGGCGATGTGCTCATGACGCCGTCCGACTTGGACACGTTTGGGGGATCCTGGAACGACGTGACACTGAATGAGCTGATCACGGCGGGGAAGCGTGTCATCTCCGTGGCGACGCCGGAGGGCAACGACATGATGGCGTACATGAACGAGTTGTGCAGTGGCTGGGAGGACGTGTCCTCGACATCGGAAGCGGTCGAAACGAACGCCGGCACGATTGTCCGTGCGTACCACAGTGAGCTGCACTACGCGACGCTGTCGGAGAGCGGACTCTTGGGGACCGGGAGCAGCGGCAGCAGCAGTGCGAGCACTTCGGAGAGTGAGGTCGATGCGTCGACACTTCCGGCGTTCGTGGCGGAGGGCGTCAACATCCTTGCGCCGGATGGCCTTGATGGCTTGTCGGTGGCTGCGATGGTTTGGACGTGGGCGGCGAACGAGCCGTCGGATGGTGACGCAGCCGTGATGGTTTCGGCGACTGACGGTCGCTGGTACGGCGTTGCCGCATCCAGCGATATCGCCTCGATCGCGTGCGTGAGCGCGAGCAACCGCACGTTGTGGCAGGTCGTGGACCAGGGCTCGGACTGCCCCAGCGGGTACTCATTCGGTGCTCCTGAGCTCGCGGTCGAGAACACGGCGCTGCTCCAAGTGCTCGAAGCCGGCTCGACGGCCCAGCTGAACGTGGACTTGACCAACTTCCCGACGATCTCGGCGGAGGGCCAGGCGGCGTACAACGCCGGCGACGGCAGCAGCAGCTCCACTGGCACGGAGTCGAGCGGCAACGCCGCCGGCAGCGGCAACGGCGGCTCCAACGGCGCCGAATCTCTGCGCAGCGCTGGATTCTGGTCGGTCGTTGTCCCCATTGCGGTTGTCGCGCTCGCGCTTGTGGGGTAGACGCCAGTTGTCGACAGCCGTCGTGGGGTTGCGCATACGATGGAGGACGCGGGACTCTCTGTACGAGACTCGTCATGCGCAGCGGAAAGTATTGCAGCAGAACGTGACGGTGGGACGCGCAATATGCAAGCAGGTGACTGCTGCAAAGGCATCACATGCCGAGTACTGAAGAACCTAACGGCTTGAAATGCTCTCGGGTCCACTCGTGCCTGGATTCACGATGAATGCCACTTGTATCACCGCTGCTCCGCCAAAGTATTATTCAGGGTACTGTGACAAGGTATTTTATCGAGCACCATCTCACTGTGCGCGAACCCATCAAGGATGCGCACGCTGTTCGCGGCATGCATGGCCCGGTCATGCCATTCTCCGTTCCCTGTTTGCTTATCACGCACAGTGCGAACCGCGTGGGCAGCCGGGCGGGCATCGACTCCCCCAGGTGATGGGGACGCTCGAATTGTCTCTCGGTCCGAGTCTCGGGTCGAGAGTCTCGATGGCGTTCGACTTGACCCACTCGGCGCGCACAGTGAGTGAACTGTGCTTCGGCCGGGTGCTGCCGCACTGATGTTGAACAGCGCGAAGAGGAATGGGCTTCCGTCACTTTCTTGTCATCGTTCAGCAGTGGTCATCAGTGGTTGCGGCGGTGGATTTTTCTGAATGACTGCGGCTGGGGAACAACTCAGCAGTGTCTGAATCAGACCAGACATACCAGTATGATTCCAGTATGACTGAGAGTCCGACATACTTTCCCAAATATGTTTTGTGAAATGATACAATTGGTGTCGTATTGAGCACGCTGCAACGCGTTTGGTGCCTGCCTGCCTGCCTGCCTGCCCATAAATATGCCGCTCCCTGCTCTATGCGTCTCTCCCCTAGGAGTGTCTGCGTACTCGGCGCTGCGAGTGTGGTGGTCGCCCTCCCCCTAGAAGGAGGACTCGTAGTCCGAGGCGCTGCCGTCGCTGCTGGACGCGCTGGACGAGCCCGCGCGCATGGTCGGCGGGCAGTCGAGCACCTCGATGAGATAGTCAAGGCAGTCGTCAAAGTCGGACAGGTCGACGGCGTTGGCGTCCGCCTCGCTGTCGGCGTCAGCACGGCTGTAGTCGAAGCAGACCGGCTGATGCACGTGGATCTGGAGCCCGGAGAGCATCATCTGGAACGACTCGTGCTTCTCGAACCCCTGCTCGGGGCTCGACACCGGCGTCTCCGCCTTGACCGCGGTCTTGGGCTCGAGCTTGATGGGCGTCCTGTCCTTCAGCGACTGCGCCTTGAGCGCCACGGCGATCTCGCGCGTGGGCGACTGCGGGTCGTCCAGGAAGGACGCGAGCGGCAGCGGCGCATCCTTGTCGGCCGCCAGGCGGCACAGCTTGATCATGTCGTCGTCCAGCCGGTGCTCGGGCCGCACGAGCTTCTTGCGGTCCTTGCGCAGCCCGCGGAGGCGGCGGCCGACCTTCTCGTAGTACTTTTGCGCGTGGGTCTGCACCTGGCGCGCCGAGCGCGTGCCCACGTGGCCCGCAATCTTCTTCCACGGCCCGCGAGGGAACATCTTGAGGCCCTCGAGGAACTTGTCGTGCTCCTCGCCGGACCAGAGCCCGCGCTCGACGCGGCGAGCCAGCGGCTTGCTCGAACACGCCGAGGTCGCCGCCGCCTTGGAGGCGCGCGGCTTAATGGTCGAGGCGATAGCGGCCGGCATGTTCGAGACGGCCTCCAGTGTATGACAGAGCGAGTGTGTTTGGATCGAACTGAGTGCGTCCGGGTGACTCGCACGTCGGACTCGAAACACGGCGTTAACTGCACGACTGAGGTGATCGCGAGCGAATTGGAAAGTGCCTCGGTCCGTAGACTGGCGACGAAGGCGGCGGGTTGGCGGGTTGGTGGGCGGGCGGAACGTGCCGAGATGGTGTGTGGATGGGAGGAGCGAAAGAGAAGGCGCACACGCAGAGCAGAGGGGGAAGACGGGCAGTGTTTAGTACCAGACGCAGGTCCTGCCGCTCGCGCACGCGTCATCTCAGTATTCCAGCCACGCGCGACGGCTGGTGTACAATGTAATGTATCACTACGCCAGCCGACGACGGCCGCTGTTCCTCATAGAGTGGCGCCCCACGCCTCTGCGTCTGCTGCCGTGGTTCAACGCAGGCGGCTATGTCAATCGCCAAGGGGCCTTCTGTCTGGCCCAGCGACAGAGCCCTGTGCTGTTCGAGCGCGAGCGCCGGGCGTCCGTCCCACGGTCACTTTCGAAGCCTCCCCTTGAGATCGGCCGGCCGGTCAGTCTCTCGGTCCGCCGGCGTCTGGCCCAGCGGACTTGCCAGTCGCGGGTCTATGCGGCTTCCGCGGGACGAGACCGTCGGCGACACGCCTTCCAGGCAAAGATATCGGACCAGCTTTGGTCAATGCACAGGTGTCAAACGCATACGAAGTCAATGGATAGCCAGCGCGCGGTGATGGCTTCGCCGCCAACCTTCTTCGCTCACATCACCTGCAAGTGTGCACCTTGCGCGTGGTCGAATGCAAATCGATTCACTGTCTCACGCTGGTCCTTGACGGAGACCAACCGGCGGACTGGTCGGGCAGAAGGCATGTAGATGGATACGCCTTCCTTTGTCATTGACGCGGCGCTTGTGTCACACGCCTCGCGCGCACCCGAAGCGCATCAGCGAAAAAAGCGCCGGGAAATCCTTTTCATGGGTTCACGCGGGTCGAGTGCAAGCACCAGCGCGGAGGCGATGCGACGAGCAACCGCCGAGCAATCGGCTGACACCACAGCGGCCTCGAGGGAATCTCGGCGGAGGCGTTGGACACTCCACGTGACAGTCACGGTCCCCTTCACACCACCACCAACACCCCAAGGCTTGCAGTGTGTGCATGTCGTGGTGCTCGTCGAGAATCGAGATGGAATGACTTCGATCGCCGGTCAAGCGCATCACATTGAGATCGGTACGGTAAGCACGGATTGCGAGGCCCGGCTGGTCACGGGGGAAGTCATCATTTTGCTCCTCAGTGCTCTCTTGATCCAAGTATGCCGCATCCTTCCATTGGCGCAAATCGGCCATGTCAGTCTTTGGACGGTCCAGAGTCTGGCTTTGTCTGGTTGGTGGTTGACGTGTACTGTAGACAACCTCCCCAGAGGGATGGGCAGACCAACTGTGGGACGGTACTTTCGACTGAGCAAGGGGTAGGTTTATCAAACTGTATACGAACGTGTCAAGACATTCATTCGGTGATTTACAAACAGCAAGAGGCACCAAAATTTCGCACTGCGCCAGATGGAGGCGCAAAGATTGGAACGCGCGAAAATCCACTGCGGGCTCCGACCACAGTTGCTGCATGACAGAATATCCGGTGATACCACGACTCATACACGCGGGGCGGGGTCGAGGCGAGGATTATGTTGAATGAGCGTCATGCGCGAGACAGCAACGGACGGCCCCGGCGCACAAGAGCACCAGCACCGAATGGCGCCGTCGCTGGATATTCTCCAAGGTGTCTGCGTGGCGATAAAGTGATGCGATTGGCCGAGTGGAAACGCAGCGGGCGGCCGTTCTCAACAGATGGCAGATTCATACACTGCGGGAATACATACCAAATTCATACTTTGTGAGTGACACAAAGACGGAGCATCCCTTTCAAACTTCAACAAATTTTCTGTTCGAACAGAAAACGATAATTACAGTACTCATTCTTTAATTTAATGCGTCGGTTCAGTATAAATTCAAAGGGCCTGATACCAACCGAATGATCATCCGAGCGTGTGGATGGATGGCGAGTCCGCCGAAGGTTGGGGCCGGGATCTCGGCGATCGCGGCACGGCGGAGGCTTGGGCATGGCTCGCGACGAGGAACCTCTCGAGGGAGATGAGTACTTCGGGCGGCCCGTTGCGCTCTTGCAGTCCGCGCATGACCTGCTGCACGCTCTCTTTGCCCAGGAGGCGCTGCTGCATGGCCGTTTGCTGCTTGGCCAGCACTTTTTGGTGCCACACGGGCAGCCTCAGAGGCGCACCAGGTACGGGAACTGCTACGGACACGCCGCTTGGTTCGTCGTTGGACCAGAAGAAGTCGAAGACAGCACGCGTGGTTGGCAGCAACGCCCACTGCTCGAACGGCAGTCGGTTAGCGAGCGAGAAGAGGCGCAGCCGGCGGCACTGGACGGCGTGGAGGATTCCGCGTTGGAGGCCCTGGAGAACACTGGTGAGCGACTCGCCCTTCTCGTCAAGCGGGCGGATCAGCTGCTGCGCTCGGATCGCCACGATTTCGCACGCTGGGTTATAGATGATCGTGATGTGCTCGAACAGCTCGGGTGGTGGCTGCAACTGGACGGTGAAAGAGGTTGCGTCGGTCTGTCTGCTTTTGGAACATGAAGACGGAGGCGAAGGGGATTCCAAGCCACTTGCTCGTCGTCTCCTGAGTATTGACAGCAAGCTTGAGAGCATTTGGGTGTTGGCGGCGTCAGCTTCTGTCATGACGACAGCGAGCTGCCAGTTCTCGGGACTCAACAGCACCTTCATGTTCTCGAGCGCGATACGTCCCATCTGACGCGTCAGTTTCATGAGCATGCGCCGTGGACGCTCTGGCTTTAGTAGCACGCCGATTTGCTGCAGCAGCACTTCGTCTTCTTCGCTCTGTCGCCACGTGCGGAGTACGTGCACGCCCCAGAGCGCGTCGCTCAACGCCGACGGGTGCGTTATGAGCTCGTGCCACGCGTGCGACGCCAGGCTCAGGCGATGCAACGCTCGGATGCTCATGAACTCTTGCAACTTGAGTAGGTTCCCGCGCGCATAAGTCGCTGGTGTGTTTGCAGTCGATGCATTGGACCCAAACCCGCCGAATACGATCGAAAAGGTGACGCGGTTTGCCTGGAACACCTCCGGATCGAGTTTGTAGCGCGATTGCTGGTACACCCGGCTCTGTGCTGTCGCGGCCAGCGAGTTGCTTAGCATCAGTGACGGCTCATTCGACGCTGGCTTGGTGGAAGGCACGGCTACAGAGTGGTTCGTCCACGGGATCGACGCCACCGAGCGTTGTGATCCCGTGAAGGATCCTGAAGCCGTCGCCAGCCCGCGGTGGCTTTTTGACATTGTTCCTGTCCGTATCCTGGACCCTGTTGGGCTGTGGCATGATGACGGCGGAGCCACTGAGCATGCAGTCGAAGGGGGAGGTCGCGGGTGTGCGATCGACAAGTGATCGGACTGTGTGAGCTTCGTGGCACCAACTTGGAGTAGTTCCAGCTCTGCGTTCTCTTCGGGTTCTCTACGAAGCGAGTGGTTGATGATGACGGTGATCGCTGTCTTGGCTGCGGCAACAGGCGGTGGCCGGCCACCATTCACGATGCCAGTCGCGCGCTCAGATGTCGCCACAGCTTTTGCCGGCTTGGTGTTTCCGTTTAATGAGCCGCTAGCTTCAGGGGAATGACTGTCTCCACACTGAAGTGATACACTGAGCGCCGGACTGACGCTCATGTCGTCACGTTCGATGCGGTCGCGGCACTCCTTGGAGCAGTACGGTCGCGCCGACAGTACCGCCTTGAGCAACGCCGACTTCTTGGTTCCTGTTGTCATCGCCGGCGGCATTGCCCTTGTGAACCTTGTGCCGCAGCTCCAGCACGTGGCCATCGGCAGGTTGTTGCTGCTGCTAGATGTTGGTGCGCCAGGCTTCCTCAACAGTGCGAATGAACTTGGCTTCTTTTGACCAGACGCAGTGGAAGGAGCGACGGCGGGTGGGTTGTTGACGGCGACGGTGTTGCCCACGATGCCACGCGGAGAGATGAGAGGGAACACAAGCGCGTCCGACCGACTGCCGCCCGAGTTGGTTGCGGCTTGCTTGGACTTAGCCGCCTTGGAGTCTCTGCCCGATGTGTCCGACCTGGAAGAGCCCATGGCGCTCACAGTGATCCGCTCCAGCTTCTTCTGCTGCTGGTGGAGGAAGGAGCACACGCGGAGGAACGCCTTCCAGCTCGCGTCCTTGTCATTTGCAGCGGCGACCGTGGGGAAAAGCAGCCGCAGCTTTCCTGGAGACATGTCAAGCAGTATCTTGCCCGAGATCTGCTCGCTCACGACCGCCTGTGCGAATCGCGGCAGCTCCCGCGACTGGAGGAACTGCGCCAGCTCCAGCGCGTCCCAGTACGACGGCATCATGGTCAGCTCTGGAGCGCTGTCGTCCTCTCGCTTGGCGCCACTCTTGCTCGGTTGAATCGAATCGGACACCTTGCCGCTGTCCTTTGCCCCTGACGCCGCGCTCTTCCATTTGGTGCCGCGCTTGCCTGTCCGCGACACCTTTTGCCAGGCCGCACGTTCCACGTCCGCCACCACCTTGGCGTCCGCGAGTCGCTGCTCCATCTGCGCGATCTCATCTTCCAGCTCGCGCGTCGACGCCATGACTGCGCGCTCGGCACCTGGAACCCAAGTCTAAATCCGCCAGACAGGGGTCTTGGCCATCACTTCTCGTCGCGGAGACTCCGCCTTGGTCGTTTGTCTATTTTTGATCCACAATCTCCTCACACTGCCGACCCGCTCACTCGTTCTGCTTGTCAGTGAACGGGAGACGCAGCGCTTGGTACAGGAAGGCCATTTCCATGGCGCTCTCCTGCAGTTGCTCCAGCCGCCCGCCTCCACCAAAGTGCCCATCGTCCTCGCTCATCTTGAGCAGCAGCAACGGCGAACGCGTCGGAGCTTTTCCTGCCGCTGCATCGCTCGTCTCTTGACTGGTGAGTCGCGCGCGCGCGGCCATGGCGCGCCGCAACTTCCAGACCCACTTGACTGGCTCCCAGTACTGCACCCGCTGGTCGTTCATGCTGCCCGTGACCAGCATGGACGGGAACGCGCTCTTCCCGTCAACGCGCACGTTCTCACACGGCGCATACGAACGGATGTAGTCTCTCACGGTCGCGGCGGCCGCGTCATCGCCGTAGCCAGCGTTCGGGTTCCCCCACTCGTCATACTCGTGCACGGTTAGCGGCAGCGTCGGGTCGCTCATGGTCTCCAGGATGTCCACGAACGGCACCTTCATGACGAGCGCACGGAACAGTTCAGGGTGCTCGTTTGCCGCAACGCCCATGATGAGTCCGCCGGCGCTCGCGCCTTTGCCAGCGAGCCATTCGGGCGAGGTGACCCCGCGTTCGATCAGGAAGCGAGCGCACGCGATATAGTCATCGAACGAGTTGCGCTTGTGCAGCTGCTTGCCGTCCTCGTACCAGCGCAGCCCGAGCTCCCCGCCGCCGCGCACGTGGGCAAGCGCAATCACCCACCCGCGCTCCAGCAGACTCAAATGCTCCAGTGTGAAATCAGCCTCGAGGTTGTGGCCATACGCGCCGTAAGCCACAAGCAGCGCCGGGTTCGTGCCATCCAGCGGCAGGTCCTGTCGGTGGATGAGCGTCAGAGGAACCTTGAGGCCGCCACTGCTGGGCACGAAGCTCCGGTGGCACGTGAACTCGTCCGCGTTGAAGCGCAGTCGACTCTTGCCACTCTTCTCTCTGATCCAGTATGCAGCCGACGCAGGAGACACCGTCGACGTCTCAATCACCGCCTGCTTGCGGACAGTCAGGACGCGCGCGGTAAGGTCGTAGTCGTACACGACCTCAGGCTCGAGGGGCGTCGACAGGGAGAAGCGGACGCTGCGCGCCGTGAAGTCGCGGTTCACACCGGGCGTGATGCGACAGATTGCGTGCTGCTCCGGCACTTGCACGACATGCAAGTCGGCCACTCCCCAGGTCGTCGGGTCCCCTTTCGAGTCTTCTCCGAACTGGCACACTCGGATACGCGGCACACTTGCGACGCGCTCGTACAGCACCAGGTAGTCGTCAAGTAAGTCGACATCTTCGATCTTGACATCCGATTGCTCCGGCAGCAGCACGCTCCAGTCGTCGCTGGCATCCTCTCCAGACGCGCACGTGGCGATCTTGTAGTTGGCGGCTTGGTCGGCGTTCGTGACGATGAAGAAGCGGCCGCCGGCGTGGTCAGCGAAGTACGCGGTGCCCGGCTCGCGCTCGCGCAGCAGCCGCGGTTGCGCATCTAAACGACCGCTCGGGAGCGCGCGGATCTCGGACGTGTTCTTGGAGTTGCAGTTGATGAGCACGAACGCGCCGTCTTTGGTCTGCGTGACGTCCACGAAGAACGCCTCGTCCTGCTCCTCGTAGATCTGTGCATTGGAAACGATCGGAAGGGTTAGCATCAATGCCAGCCCACCTCAACAAAGCTGTTGGTAGACGGAGAGACGCACCAGCTCCTGTGCACGTGTGGCGCAGTTGTACCGGTAGACGGCGTACGGGCGGCGTGAGTCGCGATCGACCTTGGTGTAGTAGAAGGCGCGAGGGTCTGCGGTCGCGACCCACTCGACGTTCTTGACGAGTCCGTCGAGCTCGCGCAAGGCGCGCAGGCCGTTGCCTCGGCGCGCCGCCAGGTCCCGTATCAGGACGCGCGCGTCTTCGTTCTCGTCTTCGAGCACCACGAGCAGGTGCTGCCCGTCGGCCGAGACCTTCATGGCCGTGACGAACTGGAAGGCGCCGTGCAGCAGCTCAGGCTCGCGGTTCTGGTCCAGCAGCACCTGCTCCTCGCCCGAGGCGACCGCGCGCCGGTAGTAGACAGGGAAGTTCTCTCGCGGCGCCTGCCGCATGTAGTACTCGAAGCTGCCCACGCGCTCAGGCACGCTCTCGTCCTCGCGCACCACGCGGTCGCGAAACTCGTGATAGAGCGCGCGCTCGACCCGCCGGAACCGCGACTGGCTCAGCTGCTTGCTCAGGTAGCTTCGCTCGGCCTGGAGCGGTCAGGATGGCGCATGGAGGCCCGTCAGCGCTTTGTGTCACATGCTATATCAGTGCATTGATGAAGAATAGAGGCGAAGGTACTACCTTTAGGAAATGCTGGAGCCGCGGGTGCGACGGTGAGCGCATCCAGTCGAGCGCGTCGGAGCCGCCAGGGACGCGCTCCGAGGACGAAAAGTGGCGCGGACGCGTGAAAAAGGTCATGGAGGAGGCGGCGCGCCCGTGGCGGCCGCGTGGGGCCGTCCCCAGGCGCCGCAGCGCCGCCTTGGCCGCCGCCTTCCGCAGCATCTTGAGCCGAGGTGCTTGATGGATGCTCGATCCTGGATGGATGACAAGCAAAAGGAGTGACGTGGGAAGGTTTTACTCGTCGCACTCAACCCATGAAGAAAAACCTCGTTTTCGGAGCGTCAAAAGTTGGAGCGATGTGACAAGTCGCTCTTTTACAGGTGGCGTTTTCAGTTGGGCAAGTGCCGCTCCGCCGAGGTGGGTGAGCCATCTGCAGCATGCTCACGTGCAGGCACGACGGACGGACGGACGGACAGCCCTCATCCGCCCGCTGGATGCTTTGCAAGGTTCCACTTGTGGTGTGTCGCTGCAGCTCCCGCGCCAGCAGCATCGTAAAGGCGCCAACGAGAGCGGCCCTCGCTCCCACGACCGGAGAGGAAAAAGAGACCGATCGTCGTCGGCTTGTGGGAGCACCACTTTTTGGCATAATCCGATACCTCCGAGCGTCGCTCTCCCTTCCATATCGTATGCAATCAGATCAGCGTTTGGAGAGGGGTAGGTCCACTCTCCTCCCTCCATACAACCACCCTATCAGATGGATATCACGGGCACACCCAAATATCCATTCCCAGAGGTATCCTCTCAACGTA